>CM059191.1:96066077-96122693 GCA_030323885.1 Branchipolynoe longqiensis
CTACCTGTATTCCCCCTCTGCACGCCTATGCCCCCCACTGTACACCCTATCTCCCCTATTTACACCCTATACCCCGATGACCCATCTATGCCCATATACCACCTATATACGCCCTATGCACCACCCAGCCTGGTGCTCGGCATAGGACATGGCAAGGACTGGTTAGTTGGGTATCACTATCAGGATACTGTGGCTGAATGGAATAATAGGTCACGCTTACCTTACCTTAGATGAGGTTAGGATGTAAAGCCCCAACAAAGAAACTTTCCCATTAGCAGGTTTACGAGGTGGCATAGTGGTAACATTGACCGCTTTCCATTCGGGAGGTTCTGAGTGTAACTGCGGCTTACTTGTGACTTATCTACATATCCGACTGGTGCACTTATTTAAGTTATTAAAGTTGCATTGTCCGATGGTTTTGAGTTTTTCACATTTTCTGAGATAAACATATTAAGTTGTTCATTATAATCTACCTTACTTTAGTTTGAAGTAACTTTTATTTTAAATTGCTAACTTTTGAGATATTTTAAATTGAAACATGCTAAATTAATTTAGGCAACCTTGCCAAAACTCTATCACCATAGGCTTCTGCAGTAACAGGTTCTATTAATTGACTCAGTATCCCCTTATATGTGACAACAAATGTTTAATAAGTGCACCAGCATCTAAGTTAGATATGCAAAATCAAATTAAATAATTGCTTTGGTTATGAAAATTTTATGTTTTCATCGGACTATGCAGCTTTAAACATGTGTTGCTACATAGAAGGGGGTACTAAGTCAATTTAATAGAACTGAAACCTATGGTCTCAGAGATTTGAAGTGCTTGTCAAAGTTAATTTGGCATGTCTTCACGTCAAATATCTTGAAAGTTAAGTCATTTAAAATTACAATTACTTCAAACTAAAGTAAAGTAGATTATAACGATTAATCTAATGTATTTATCTCAGAAAATGGCAGGAACTCAAAAGCATCATACTACGCAACTTGGAGCAAAAGCTTCTTTTTTGTTAGTTGGCGTCATGGCGTAATATCTCGCCTGGTAGGGTCATGACATTGAGAGGATAGGACAAGAACTGGTTGGCTCAGTGTCAATATAATAGACACACATACGCGGCGGCAGGTAATTGTTTTCAAGTCAGTTTGCACAGATGCTGGCAAAGAGGTGGCTCGCTCAAAGAAGGTTACTGATAATGATGGGAAAGAGTTTACGCTCTTTCTTGCTCCAGAGCCGATTAAAGGGAAACCTTTAGATAACACCAAAATGTTTGGCGGTCAACTACAATACCTCTATAAAGAGGTAGAAACTGCAGCCAAGAGTGGCAAAAACATGGATGGTAAGAAGAAACAGGAAACTCCTCGTTTCAAAAGGTCACGAGGGGATTTTCGTCCACGGCGGTTCACCAGGGGAACCAGATCGGGTTCAAACTTCGGTCAAGGTTTTCGGGGCCGGGGCGCTCGCTCAGGCTGGACCGACAACACCGCACGGCCACTAGGCCGAGGTGTCAACTCGCCGAGACCCTTCCCCAGGGGCGGGTCCAAGTAGAGGTTGAAACACAAACGTTACAAGTCCTTCCAGCCTCTAAAACCACACAAACTGTAAGCAACTTTGTGGCTGGTAATATTAATAATCATATTTCTGAGTGGCACAAAATTACTAGTGACCAAGAAATTTTACAAATAGTTAGGGGTGTTCACATTCCCTTCACACAAATTCCGGTACAAGGCAGGATACCTTTTCCTTATAACATTGAACCGGTTGAACGAGAGGCACTAACTAAACAGGTACAAAAATTCTTTGAGAAAGGAATTATACAAAAAGTGACATACTGTTCAGGAGAGTTTATTTCAAACATCTTCTCGAGACCAAAGCCTAATGGTGAGGTTCGAATGATCCTGGATTTAACAATCCTTAATAAAATGGTTGAATATCGACATTTAAAAATGTTCTCGCTAGATACAGCACGCGATCTGATTACGCCAGATGCGTGGATGGCTAGTGTTGATTTACAAGATGCATATTATACGCTTCCCATAAGAGGAAAAGACCGGAAATTTCTTCGGTTTCTTTGGGATAACCAACTCTATGAGTTTACTTGCATGCCGAATGGTTTAGCTTGTGCCCCTCGTTTATTCACTAAACTGCTTAAACCTGTTTTTTCAGTAATGGCGCGGAAGGGTCATATAATGTTTCCATACATAGATGATTCCTTTATTATTGCATCAACACAAATTGATTGTGAGAATGCAGTGTTCGATTTATGTGCATTACTTACTAAATTGGGGTTTTATGTACATCCACAAAAGTCAGTGTTTAAACCAACAAAACAACTCAAATGTTTAGGGTTTATTCTGGATACACAGTCTCTTACAGTGTCGATAACAGAACAAAAACTAATTAAGTTTATGAATACAGCGACCCAGCTTATTAAGTTACCAAAACCTAAAATTAGACAGGTCGCAGTCCTTATTGGGATAATGATATCATATGCACCCGCTATTCTATACGGGAAGGCCCATATTAAATCTCTAGAAATAGATAAAAATTTAGCGTTAACATGAACTAAAGGGAATTTTGAGCGAAAGATGTTTATTTCGCAAGAAGGGCTACAGGATATTGGATGGTGGATGCAACATATAGCAAGTTCACCAAATCCAATCCGCATGGCGGAACCTAATACAGTAATTACTACTGATGCTTCGTTAGAAGGTTGGGGAGCTCATCGAGATGGGGTCACAACAGGAGGTAGATGGCTTGATGATGAAAAATCAGACTATATTAATGCACTAGAATTGCGTGCTATTTATCTGGGCTTACGTAGTTTAGTAAAGATAAATAAATCACAGGTTAGAATACTAACTGATAATACTACTGCCATGGCATATATTCGTAACATGGGTGGAACCAAATCAAAGCCTTGCAATCAGTTGTCTAAACTGATTTGGAACTGGGCACAGGCTCAACAAGTCTGGCTGACTGTAGCGCATATTCCAGGGTCACAAAATACACTTGCAGACTATAAAAGTAGAAATTTCCATGACCATTTAGAATGGTCTCTCTCTACACCCACCACGCCCTGCCACGTCTATCCCGTTGGTGTACCGTTACGGGAAAATCATAGTATCCATTGTATTGAAAGATCATTTTTATCCTGAATAAGTAGGTTAAAATTTCTTTACCTCACGTGCTTCCTTCTCCCTACCCCACTCTACCCAGGCTTCTACCTCGGAGGAAAACAACAGTTATCCATCATCTATACCCAGGTAAGATTCGTATAACTATACTATATATATATATATATATATACATATATATATATAATATAGGCTGGTAGAGGTGCGCTAATGTATGCAGGTGTAGTTCCCGACTGCACACACAAGCCCCCCCCCACACACACACATACGCACGCACGCACGCACGCACGCACGCACGCACGCACGCACACACGCACGCACGCACACACCCACACACACACACACAGAAGCACGCACACACACACACACACACACACACAGAAGCACGCACACACACACAGAAGCACGCACACATACACATGAGTTTGTCTCATAAGGTGATAACTAATAATGTAATATGCATTTGTTCGGGATAACTTTTTTTAATTGTTTCGGGATAACTTATAAGTTATATGTATTTGCTCAGGACAGTTTAAAAAAACCTTTGCTTTACACTCTGTTTCATACTCTCAACAGAGTACATATTGATTACAAGCAAATGTCTTTCTCTTGTGTTTTCAGTGTAACTGTTTCTGTGCTTTTTCTGCCGATCGTTACGTGGACAAAGACATTAGTTACCACCTTTCGAGACAGTCTCGTGTGCACACACAGATGAACACACAGAAGCATGCACACACACACACACACACAGACGCTGACACACACACACACCCGGAGAAGCAAATATCCACATATACACACATAGACACACACACTATTTGATGGACACAAGTTTTCATTTCCTTATGTCCGAGGTCCTGAATGATGGTGTGGCCTTGGGGTTTGTGTGACTGGGAGGGTGTGACTGTGTTTGACATCTAAATGATGATTATATTCAATGAAGCAGTATAATTAATTACCAAATGTAGTTTGCATACACGTTACAGGTATTGAATGGTTGGTCACCGTACTCCATTACGGGCAGGTTTAAATAACTGCAGTATAGTTTGAAAGCGTTTTTCAATTAAAGTTTAAAAAAAATATTCTGAAGAGACAATGAACTTGTCTAAACCAATGCTCTCTCCTAAATGTGATCCCACATAGCCACTGTTTCACTTACTTAACATTTATTGCCACATAGAAGGAATATTAAGTCATTTTAAGAGAACCTTTCACTGCTGAAAGTCATGCAAGCCTATGATGTCCAGTATTTTTGTGTGAACGCCTAAAGCCTGGTACACACCTCCCGTATACGATTCATGTGCTAAAACTGACTGTCCGACGGGACCCATCAAAACCCGACCATTCCGTTTCCCGACTAAGTTTTAGTCTTTAGGTGTGGGACGCCCCTCCCATTACAACCCGACCCGTCCCGTTTCCTGACTAAAACTGCCTGATTCATTTTTCGAATCTTATCAAACCCGGTACACACCTCCCGTTTCGCGACAAAGTTTGAGTTTTAGTCGGGGTCAGTCTTTAGGTGTGTGACCCCTCTCACACCAGAGCCTTCCGATTCACGACTTAAAACTCAGTTTTAGGTTTTATACGGGAGGTGTGTACCGGCCTTAAACTATTGACTGGACGGGGTGGTCCAATCGGTAGAGCGCAGGCTTCCAATGCAGTATGTCGGGAGTTAGTAATCCAGCCGAGTAAAACTAATGACTTACAAAATTGATACTTGTGGCTACCTAGCCTGGCACTCGGCATTACTAGGATAGGGAAAGGATTGTTTAGCTCAATGTTAATATAACGAGACTGAGTGGGATATCAGATCATGGTGCCAGCGGCCTGATCTCCCAGTGAGGCAGTATTATAAAGTCACCATGAGTGCACACTGTCACAAGTCCGGGACCCATCCTGATTATTACCCTAGATGTTGCTTGGATGGAAGACCCCAACAAACAAGCAAACAGCCTAAATTAATTTACCTGTATTCACTTCAAATATCTCCAAAGTTAACCATTGTTAAAGTTGCATAGTCCGATGGTTTTGAATTTCTGTATTTTTTCTGAGATAAATATATTAGATCGATCACTAATATCTACTTTACATTAATTCAAAGTTACTTTTTATTTTAAATGGTAAACTTTTGAGATATTTTGAGTGCAAACATGGACAATTAGATTTGGCAAGCTTGCCAAAACTGACACCATAGGCTTCTGCAGTAACAAGTTCTGTTAAATTGACTCAGTATTGCCTTCTACGCAGAAACAAACGCTTAATAAGTGCATCAGTATCTAAGTTATATGTCAAATCAAATCTAGATAATTGGTTTGGTTTTGAAAATTTGATATTTCATCGAACTATGCAGCTTTAACCAAAGTGACTGGAAACTAAAGTAAAGTAGATTCTATTTTAACCATCAAACTAATATATTTACTTTGTAAATGTGGCAGGAACTAAGCAATTATTGAGTATGACACTTTAATACAGAAACAAAAGTTTGTTGTTGTTTATACAACAGATACATTATTGATAGAGAAATAAAAGTTTGCTTGTTTTTAGTTTGTTCTTTGCTGACATGAGTGTTATTAACTGTTAACAGTAAGGGTTTCTTACTACCTGTTGGCCAACTGTTAATGCGTCCTGGCCATGTGCCCATGGGTCACGTGAGTGGTGCAGGTCACGTGGCGGACGCACGACGCATGCCTAAAGTCACGTGATAACACCACGTGGTGGCCCCCCATAGCACGTGGCACTGGTGCGTCACGTGGCTTCCAGACCGGATGTTGCCTTCAAAGACTCTTGGGATCGGTATGAAAATATGGACGGGAGCCTGGGTTTGATTGATGGGGTTTGACGTCTTAGCAACATTGACGGTCCTGATACATGTGGTATTCTCAGATTGGTGCAGATTGGTGCCATGGATAGGGTGGAGTTTTATGTCCTAGCAACATCTACGGTAGTGCGGGCTGGTGGCATGGATAGGGTGAGGTTTTACATCCTAGCAGCATCTACAGTCATGATACATGTGATATTCTCAGAGTGGTGCGGGTTTGTGGCATGGATAGGGTGGGGTTTTACATCCTAGCAGCTTCTACAGTCATGATATAATACATGTGATATTCTCAGAATGGTGCGGGTTGGTGCATGGATAGGGTGGGGTTTTACATCCTAGCAGCATCTACAGTCATGATACATGTGATATTCTCATAGTGATGCAGGTTGGTGGCATGGATAGGGTGAGGATTGGGTTCTGTTAGTAATCGGATAAAGTGACCAAGTGTGAGTCGGCGCCCGTCCAGATATGAACTTAGATCTTACTAGGATGGAAACCCCAGCAATAAATAAACAAACATACATATCAATAGTTTGTATCTATATATTTTGTCAGAAGGCATGAAGCGGAAGAGCGGGAGGTATCTCAGGCAGTAGAGTGTCAATCTGTGAAGGTGTGGGTCATTCGATCGATCCTGCTCATTGGACCCATTTGTAGTTTGACTATTTTCTGTTCCAGCCAGTGAGTGGTCCACAACTGGTTCATCAAAGGCTGCGATATTATGTGCTGTCCTGTCTGGGGTAAAGTGCATATAAAAGACCCCTTGCAGCTCATCAGAAACAGTAGCCTATGGCGGCAGCGTGTTTCCTCCAAAGAAATGTCATAATGACCAATAACCGATGATATGAAAATCAATGTGGTCTAGAGGCGTCGTTAAATAAAACAAACTTTTTTGGGGGCATGATGCGAGTCTAATGAACTCTTGCACTGTTTGTTTTGGTCAGCGGCATGCATTAGTGGTGGTGGCCGTGAGTGAAGTGGAGTGGGGTCGGGGGGGGGGGGGAGGGGGATGAGAGTGGGTGGCGTCACACAGCTGACATATCCTTAGCATCTATCTACAAACCCCACAATCAAACAGCCCCCACCCCGCCTCCTTAAGCCCCAATCACACCTACCACGGTTTAACATGGACCAGCCCCGACATAGCCATGGACCACTCCCGGACTGCCCGGATAAGACCCGGGCACACCAGATGACCACGGATTAACCACAGATGGATGAGTACGTATTACTCACTGACTACCCCAGGATGAGTCCCGCATTTCAGGTTATCATCCGGGGGTTGTCCGTGGCTAATCCGGGTAGTCCTTGTGTTCTCTGGGGCTCATCCAGGGTGATCTGGGCTTGTAGTCCATGGCTCGTCCGGATAAGTCTGACAGCGAGGCCAAACATGACCAAAATAGCGATTTTATCCAGGACAGTCCGGTGACTGGTCCGGGGGTGGTCCGGCTAAAAATCCGGGGCTCGTCCGGCTAGGTGTGACTGGGGCTTAACTGCTGCTAAAGGTCAGGTCTGCAAATGCCCGCCTGCTACTGCTAGCCAAGTGTACTCAGGTCTAGGCTAGAGAAGACTTGACATGGAAAGGGGAAAGGGTTGGGGGAGGGCGCTTAAGAGAATGGTCTTGCTCTCTTGTTATGCTTCTTTTTGGTACCTCATTGTGAAACCACTCCGACCCCGAGGCACATTACTCGTCCCTCCAGACATACTTGGCATTTAGGGAGAGCAGCGTGTTGGTGTCAGCAGTGTGTATATTACCTCGTTCTTTCTTTCTTTCTTTCTCTCTTTCTCCCTCTTTCTCTCTTTCTCCCTCTTTCTCTCTTTCTCCCTCTTTCTCTCTTTCTCCCTCTTTCTCTTTTTCTGTTTCGTCTTCTTACTTTTGCAATGCTTTCTCCCTTTCTCTTTCGTTCTTTTTCCCTCTCTCCGTTTTCATTATTTCCCCCTCCCCTCTTTCTCCCTCTTCCCCCTTTTCCTCCTTTCTCCCTTTTCTCCCTTTTCCACCTTTCTCCATTTTCCTCCTTTCTCCCTTTTCCTCCTTTCTCCCTTTTCCTCCTTTCTCCCTTTTCCTCCTTTCTCCATTTTCCCCCTTTCTCCCTTTTCCTCCTTTCTCCCTTTTCCACCTTTCTCCATTTTCCTCCTTTCTCCCTTTTCCTCCTTTCTCCCTTTTCCTCCTTTCTCCCTTTTCCTCCTTTCTCCCTTTTCCTCCTTTCTCCATTTTCCTCCTTTCTCCATTTTCCAACCTTTCTCCATTTTCCTCCTTTCTCCATTTTCCAACCTTTCTCCATTTTCCTCCTTTCTCCATGGTCCCCTTTTCTCCATTTTCCTTTCTCCATTTCCCCCCCTTCTCCATTTCCCCCTTTTCTCCATTTTCCTCCTTTCTCCACTTCTCCCCCTTTCTACATTTGCCCCCTTTCTCCCTTTTCCCCCTTCTCCCTTTTCCTTCTTTCTCCATTTTCCCTTTCTCCTGTGTTCCCCCTTTCTCCAATTTCCCCCTTTCTCCCTTTTCCTTCTTTCTCCCCTTTTCCTTCTTTCTCCATTTTCCCCCTTTCTCTATTTTCCCTCTTTCTCCATTTTCCCTCTTTCTCCCTTTCTCCATTTTCCCTCTTTCTCCCTTTCTCCATTTACCCCCTTTCTCTTTCTCCCGCTTTCTTTCTTGCTTTCTTTCTTGCTTTCTTTCTTTCTCAGTCTCTCTTGTTCAGTCTTTCTCTGAATTTCGCTCTGTCTCTGTCTACCCTTTTCTATACCTTTCTCCCTCTTTCTATCTTTTCTCTTTGTTTCTCTCTATTTCTTATCTCTGACTGACTCTTTCTTTCTTGCTCTTTTTCTCTTTCTCTCACTTTCTGTATGTGATGTATAGTGATTTATGTGAGTATAATATATATGGAAGATAAAATATTATCTCATCCTGTCCTAATCACCACCAAACAATACGGGTGGCGCCACCATCCACCCACCTCACCTACCACCTGTGTCAGTCGCAGCATAAATATTATCCAATGTATAAAGTTCCTGAGAAAATCAAATGAATGGGGGTCCAAATAGAAGGCGTAGAAGACATTGCAATAGTTAAATAGTTGTTGTTTCTTACACCGTGTTTAACAGTACAGCATGGTAAATCATACAACCATACAGTAATATATGTTTTATATAGTTGTACATTTTGAAGTGAGAGCTGGGAGAACGCTGGAGTCAGTTCCCAGGAAAGGGGAAGCAGAGAGTGCCGGTTCCTGCTGAGAATAAGGGGTGTTGGGAAGAGAGGGGTGTCCAGAAGGAGCACCGAAAAACATTAGGGACTATTATTTATTTATATTCACATAATAGATTATACACATATGAGACTGTCTCAAAAGGTGCTACGCAATATGGGACAAACCTTTGTTCATTGTAATGATCAACATACTATCTACTTATGCATTTGCTCAGGATAAACTGATTTGTTTTTTACATGGTGTTTCGTAATCCCAATATAATACATATTGATTTGAAGCAAATGTCCTTGTGTTTTCAGTGTAACTGTTTCTGTGCTGTTTTGTGTGATTAATTGTGGGATATGCTAGTATAAATGTATACTGGCATAATAGATTATACCTCATTTATATATATGCTGCATGACAATGATTCATTTCTAATAAAAAATAAAAAATAAACAATATTAGCTGCATGATAACTGTGTGTATGTCATAGCAACTTTGACTATATGTACACATATATATATAATAAACAACTCGTGTTGGAGTTTGGGTGGGGGTGGCAGGGTGAGAGGCAACGCAGCAAGGTAATGATTAGTGAGACAAGCAGCCACAGGTGGCGCCACCGGTCATGGTGTCAGGCAGTGCGTGGAATAGCATTCTGCAGCAGAGTGGAATGATTAGTGAGACAGGCGGCCACAGGTGTCACCACCCGCCATGGTATCGGGCAGCATACAGAACAGCGGCCTGGAGCGTGGATCATACTCGCCATTTTATATTTTCATAATGGGTAATACGATACATATATTATATATATATATATATATATATATAATATATATATATATATATATATATGATATATGTGCTCTATAATCTATTATGGAAATATAAACAAGGACACTAACTCTCTTCAGTTCGCTCTATAATTATACACCATTTATCTAGGTTCCACTGCATGCTGCTAGTTCCAGATTCAGCCACACCGGAGCCACTAGTCGTAGACTTTGACACGTGTATGCTGTACTATAATGCTGTATGGTGTAATATATATATATATATATATATATATATTTTACCTCGGTATATAGCCTCAGGCTAGCCGCAGGCTAGGGAGAGGTAAGCACATCCGGGTTCAGCAATTAGCATAAGAAACTCGCATGCAGTGGATGTACGCGAGTTCTTCAGCGGGATTTATCTACAAATTTCTCCAGAAATAACTGGAATTTGCGGATTATTTTCCACACGTTTCTTTATTAAGGACATTACTGTCCTTTGTGTGAGTTTTAGCTAGGTGGCGACTGTATTTACGGAATTATTAGCATTTAACCGTTCCGAAAGTCCGGTTTGCTAGCTTTCGAGTCGCCGTTTTTCGTTGGTTTCGTTTCGTTCGCTTAAAACCCCCATTATCGCTCGATTACTTCTTATAGTTTATTCGTCCTTCGGTAAGGAACGACTTAAATTAGAGTTTAACCGTTCCACACGCTTCTTTATTAAGGACAATAACGTCCTTTGTGTGATTTTTAGATAGGTGGCGACTGTATTTTCTCAATTATTAGCGTTTAACCGTTCCGAATTCCGGTACGTTTTTCGAGTCGACATGGCCCGTGTGTTGTTTTGGGGCGTTTTCAGCCGCATTGATGCACTGATGGCTGCACTTCTGCAACACTGAATGTTTCTGGGTGCCTTACCGACCCGGAGTTCGCTACTTACGATATTATATTATTTATTTATATTTATATTTCTGTTAAACCCAAGAACACTGGAGGAAACGAATAATTGAAAAGTTTATTAAGTTACTCAGGAGGAACACTGACAGTTGACATCACTGTAAGTATTAATACAATCTGTAAGAAGATAGTTTGTTATGCATTATGGCATCTTTTTGGAAGTTTAGAACTTCGTAAGTCTGTCTGAGATAGGTATGTTTACAGATGGATAAAATGATGGTGACCGGCCAAAGAGCCTTGGTATACAAAACAAAACCGATACTGATTGGTTGTTGCACCCGTGGAATGCGGGTAGAGATGAAAGCGAAAGCTGCAGGGTGAAACCGCATCTCCAGTGGATTTTCTCTCGGACTCTCATAAAGAGTCATGTTGGGGATTATCCTGGGTTTCTTTTATAGACTCCCCACACCACATTTTTTAGGCGTACCTCCGAGTTTTGTAGCATTTTCTCCAACTTGCTGGCGCAGAAGCCGCAGGAGGGAGAAGTGTACAGAACAGAGAGAGTGGGCGGTCCCAAGGCCGACCCCCCGTATGGTTGGTTTCACTACCAGACACCTACGGCATAAACTTAGCTTACCATGCCTGTACTGAGAACGGTGTAAATACGTTACTCAGTACCAAATACATCCTCAACCCAGGTTCCACCTGGCGTCACAATTTGTGTTCACGTTGAGTTGATACCGGTTTATAGTAACACTGTCGTTACAGACTACCGATGGCCACGAAGTGGGAAAAAAGGTCCTGCCTGCTGTGTCAGCTGCTGCGGATCACCCGGAGGAGGACTGTCACTCCTTTCAGGTGTGACAGCTTTGCCATCGCCTCAGCCCGAGGCCATAATCCCTTCCGACCCAGAAGCGGAGACCGACCATTAGGTTTGGTTGCGTCGGGACGGGAAAGCCATTGAAGTGCGCGATGTTGGCTGAAGCCTCATCGCGGTAGCCCGCCTGTCACCAAGCAGATAGAGCCGATGGTTTAAAAACCATGTTATGTGGTATCCCATTAAAACGGAGAGACATGTTGGCTCATGCCGCATCCCGTTTAGGCCACCCATTCGACAACGGAGAGTGAGGTTGGCTAAAGCCACATCCATTTTAGGCAAATGTTACCACAAAGGGCGATGTTGGCTGTAGACTGTTACTACACGGAGAGGGATGCTGGCTGAAGCCACATTATATTTTGCACCCATTCGCGAATGAAGGGCGGTGATGGCTGAAGCCACATACCGTTAAGCCGCCCGTTGCCGAGCGTAGCGACATGTTGGGTGTAGCCACATTACGTTGTGATGCTCGTTGGCAAATGGAGAGCGTGGTGGTTTAAAGCCACATTACGTTTAACCCGCACGTATGCGAGCGGAGACCGAGGTTGGCTAATGCCACATCAGGTATATAATTTTGTCCTCGGTTACTTCATATAAATACTGGTCTCTACACATCGTTTTGGGTTTGGCTTCCATACCGTTAGCCTATGATTTTACATTCGGCTACACGCCTGTTTTGGGAACGGGGTGAATACGTTCTCCGACACCAGTATTGCCGCCCGTGACCGAACGGAGAGCGAGGTTGCCAGAGGCCACATCACGTTAAGCCGCCTTTGCCTAACGGCGAGCGGTGATTGCTGGGGCCGTATTACTTTTAAAGCTAGTGGCAAAATGGAGAGTGATGTTGGCTGAAGCCTCATCACAAAAACTCGCCCGGGATACCGCCCAGGCCAAACCAAACAGAGGTATAGGCTGAAGCCTCATTACAGTAACCCGCCCGTGACCGAGCGGAGAGCGATTACGGTTATAACCACATCACGCTTGGTACCCCGTTAGAAACGGAGAGCGATGGTGGCTGAAGCCACATCCCATTTTTTGGGTACACTCAAATTTTCAGTTGATGATTACAGGTTTTCGGACCCGCGAGGTACTTTGGCTTTTTATTAGCCATGAGTATGTTCTGTTACAAACGGTACCCGTCTGGATATGTTTATACATTCTTCCAGGACCAAAACCACCAACAAACAAACAGTTGGTTGAACACTCTGATCTTCATTGATCGGCACGGAACTGAGAGATCCTTTGGCATTTATTAGCCATGGGTATATACTGTTATATAAACGGTACCCGTCTGGATATGATTATAGGTTTTTTCCAAGACGAAAAACAACAACAAACAAACAGTTGGTTGAAAACTCTAATTTTCATTGATCGTTACAGATCTTTGAATATAGGGTTTGTTGGGTACGACGGGCAGTAAGCCCGAAGATCCCATTTATGATGATAACTACTCATCACCAGAGGTGATGGCTTAAGCCTCCTGGGCACACTTGAGTTTACGGGAGGAAAGCAGGCCAGATGCTGGCTATCCAGAGATAGAGAAGCGGCTCAGAAAGCTGGAGCAAATGCTCTCAGCAAAGTCTCAAAAGGGAACAAGTAGAGGTTGCACAGCAAACTCACATGGCCACGGAAACAGGTTTTTCCAAAAAGTAAAAATAAATGTGATGTTTCCTTACATAGATGAGTCATTTATTATGGCCCAGTCACAGTTCAGCTGCTCACAGGCAGTTACTAACCAATTTATCAAACAGACTAAAAATTGGTAAGGTTTGTTTGGAATGAACAACTATATGAATTTACATGTTTACCAACTGGTGTAGCTTGTAATTCATGATTTTTTACTAAGCTCCGAACACACAATGTGTTCGCTCATAGAGCGGGAAGCACATCTTCGTTTCCCGTTTATTGATGATTAATTGGTTTGGATGCATAGTTAAAGTAAATGATTAATTTACAACATTTACAAAACTAAATTTGCTGGAAATATTTAAGAATTTAGCATAAGATAGGACTAAAGGGTTTGTGAAGGCCGAGGCCTTCATAAAGAAGTTTAGATCATATTAATGGTCTAGACTTGAGAATAGTGTATTTAGGGTTATGTGGTTTAGTCTGCATTCACAGATGCTATGTCAGAATGTTGACAGATAGTACTACAGCAATGGCTATAATTAAAGAACAAAGTTAATTTGGAATTGGGAAAGCCACATACAAATTTGTTGGCATCCCGAAATAATAACATATTATAGAATTGGTCTTAGGGCATCCAGAGCCTACCTTTGGGAAAGTTGATTTTTTCTCTTTAATTTGAGGAAAAGACAATTTATAGCATACAGCCTAAATTGGCACAGTAGCAAGGAGGGCTTTGATAGTCCCCGGTTGTGACACGCAGCCATGCTTGGAAGTTTTAGCCTTAGGAGACACAAACTGTATATATTTTTCCTACACGAAGGGGAAAAATTTGTTTAAGCATTGATGTTTCGTGGAGAGGTGTTCACAACACCCCTTCTGACATTCCCTTTCGGAACACGTGTTTATGACAGTTTTATTTACATAAAGTTACTCAGCTGAGATTAACTTTGCATGCCTGGAGGAAAGGAACAGTTCAGTTATATTCAAATTATTTGAAAAACTGGGGTTACCATGGTTTACTTATGAAAGAAAAACTTATGAGGCCTACAATGGCACATCTTGTTAGATTTTCTAAGGATGCTTGATAAAGCTTTAGGTTGGAACCGATTAACGCTGCAAGATGTGGTTTTCGGTGATACGTCCGCGGGGAGATGGACAGATAGTTGGTAGGCACCAACTTATTCACTGGCTGTGAAATCAGTTTACAAAATGAATTCCCCAAAACCAAAGAAAATTTAATAGGTTTTGGGTTGTGTTAATGATATTCGGATTATTTAAGAAATCGTCTGGTAATAGTCTTTTAGATAAAACAGCTAGTTTTAAACTAGCAGTATTATACTGTTAGTTACTGGACACATGGGTCAATTTTGATAGCATTGTCCCTGAATGATTTAAGAATAGATCGCAAGAAAGCAATGTTTGATTGATAAAACAGATTTTTTAAATCAAACCGCACAGGGGAACAATTATCCACAGTGCGTTTAAATAGTTCCTGCATGACCGACAACTTTGTTGGGTGTCTGCCATAAGGGTATATATCTATTCAAGACAACTGTTAGTGTAGCTTACTAAAACTACACAAGGCAGGAGTCAATACGGAACGATATGCGTCCCATTCAACGAGAGGCGCCATGGTCTCGAAAGCGTGATTGCTAGGGATTTAAGTAAAACGAATCCTAGCACATGCAGGCTGGAAGACCACTAGATCGTTTGCAAAACATTACAACAAACGACTAGAAAAGTCAAGCGGAATCGCACAGCGATTGCTCAAAGACAAAAATACATAGGTGAGCCGGATGTGCTTACCTCTCCCTCACCCACGTCTAGCCGAGGCTTAGTTACTCCTAGTGAGTGCAGTTCAAAACCGTACTAGGAAAAAATAAGGGTCTTGTTCTAAATCTGACACTAGGCGGCTTTTTGTGTCACACCGAAACACGCGTAACGTTCTCCACTTAGTCGTGTTCAAAGCCACCCTGACTTGCAGTCGGGGTCCAAACTGCTTTTCTTTTAATTGTGCCTTAAAATAGGATATATGTGGAACACAACAAGCCTAACTAGGATAAGCTGTGACGTATTTAAGTTTTTACCCCCGATTCCCCCTTTTTAGGACGAGCAGCAAAGAAGAACCCAGGTACAAAGTGTACGATTGGCAGGGCGATGTTACTCATGTATGACGTGTATGATTTAATCAAATGTTTGCGTAATATAATTCGTTCAGCAAGGTCAGCGATACAACCATACACTATGATACAGTAATATATATGTTATGTATATATGTTATGTGTATATGTTGGTTACACGTTTGTCTTCACATAGTTAAGTACATAATCCAACCATGTTCTGTGATAAACTGTTATGTGCTACTTTGCTGGGGAAGTAGTTAGTACTCTTTGTATGACTGACCAGACAGGATGGCCAAATGAGTTGAGCATCCGTCTCCCGTGTTGGTAGATCGTGGGGTCGTGGGTTCGAACCCTGGTCGAGTCAAACCAATGACTTAAAAATTTATACTTGTCGCTTCCTAGCCAGGCGCTCGGCACTATTAAGATAGGGCAAGGACTGGTTGGATCAATGCGAGGATAATGTGCCTGAGTGGGATATCACTTATCAGGTCATGGTGCTGGCAGCCTGGTCTCCCAGCGGGGCAGCACTATGAAGTCACCATGAGTGTGCACTGTCACAAGTCGATACCCGTCCTGATATGACCTTAGATTTTGCCATGACGTAAAGCTCCTCCAACCAACAAACCTTTGTACGACTGAAGATGTTGACAACTTTGGATAACTCCTGAGAGAGGCGTTGAACTACAGATATATTCAAATCAGCGCCGTGCCTCATGGGCACCCACACCCCTACAACCACACACACACACACACACACACCGTCAAAGGGGTGTCTACATTAACCCCCGCCCCATGTGGCCTCGGCACGAGTAGAATGGTGATAACGATACGGACCCGTCACCACCCGGGGGGTGAAGAGGGGGCTGTGGTGACGCTGTGACGTGACGTTGTGACTTGACGCCGTGACGTGACGCTGTGACGTGACGCCGTGACGTGACATTGTGACGACCCCGTGAGGTGACGCTGTGACGTGCCGCCACAGTGACGTGACGCCACCGTGACGTGACGACGCTGTGACGTGACGTTGCGTCATGACACTGACGTGACGCTATGTCATGACGCTGTGTCGTGATGCTGTGACGTGATGCTGTGACGTGACGCTGTGACGTGACGTCAGTGACTCGACGCCATGATGTGACGCCGTGTCGTGATGTTGTGACGACGCCGTGACATGATGCTGTGAGGTGAGGCCATGACGTGACGCCGCTGTGACGTGACGCCGCTGTGACGTGACGACGCCGTGACGTGACGTGCCGCTGTGACGTGATGCCGCTGCGATGTGACGCCGCTGTGACGTGAGGTTGTGGCATGACACTGACGTGACGCTATGTCATGACATTGTGTCATGATGCTGTGACGTGATGCTGTGATGTGAGGGTTGCAATGCGGCACTGACAGAACAACAAGTGTTCACCTGTAACACTTGACATCAGCGGAGAGGGTTCTTATGAGTAATCGGTGGCACTGCGGGGCAGCTTGTGGGTGGTCGATTTTTTATTTTTTAAATTGTAATTAGTAAATTCAGCAGGGGAAATTTCAATCGTGACCAGTGAACAAGTGGATCAGTCAATCAGTGGACCAGTGAGCAGTGGACCAGTGAACCAGCTGTTTAGTCATTGGTTTTGCTCGACCAGTGTTCGAACCCACGCTCCCATGACCTACCAACACGGGAGACGGACACTCTAACTCATTTGGCCGTCCCGTCTGATTAACATGGTCTTGTGAGTGATAGATATTTGTATTCTGAGTGGTAGCATAATACTGAGCGGTGTATTCTGAGTGATATGGTATGTTGGAAGTGTAATGTAAGTTTTTTTTTTTTTTAATTTTTTTTTTATTGAGGCTGTATTTATACTCTCCATAGCATGTAAGCCCGGGTACCCAGGCTTGTTTTCAATGCTGGCCAGCTGTAGTTTTGGTGTTGTCTTACCAAGCAGTAGCTGCTGATAAGTTATTTGATTGTCTGCATTTCAGTAGCAGATAGATAGTCTGTTGGTATGTTTAGTAGTCTATGTTAGTTTTTTTGGGGCCCTCTTGGCATTGTATTTTTGTTCTATTCTTATTACTATGTTAGTTGTTTTCTTAAGGTTCTATGTTAGTGTTTTGGGGTTTTCTTGGGAAGAGGTTTCCACTTTTTTCTAATTAATTCTATACTAGCCTATTTTATTTTCATGTCCATAGGCCTGTACGTGGTTGAGTTATGTTTGTTTGAATTTGATTTGATTTATATTGTTGTTGGATATGTCATCTGGCTTTTATATTTCCGGTTATCCCGCCCTGGGCTGTCCAGTTGGTGGGCCGTGACATATCACCTGCCCCCTTGTGGTGCAGTTCAGTTGGGGTTTCCAGTTTATATTTTGCACAGATATTTTTTGTATGTTTTTAGGTCAGGGATTTGTCTTTCTTTCACCGTTTGGGCATTCCATGCCTTGGCGGCCATTTCCAGTGTGCTCCTTTCATGGGCTTTGATCTGGCTTCTGGTCTGCCTTAGTAGTGGTGCCTTGCTTGCTCTGGTGTCCCTTAGTGGTTGGGTTAGATGCTTAATGTCTTGGCTATATCCATATGCTAATGTTTTAGGTGGATTATTGTGTAGGTCATAAGTGGGGTGTAGTTTGTCTACTTTCAGGCAGATTTTCAGGGCAATATTTTGTAGTATCTGCAATTTTTTAAGTAGCTCTTTTTTAGCACCCATGTAAATTACATCCCCATAGTCAAAGTAGGGGAGTACCATGCCTTTGAACATTTTTATTGACATATCTTGTGTCATATAGTGTCTTAGTTGAGCAAATAGCCATAGTTTGTGATTTAATTTTTGTATGATTTTTGTTACACACAGATTGTAGTTTAGCTGGCTATCTAGTTCTAGGCCTAGGTATTTGTAGTGGTTTACACTTTCGAGTGTTTGGTTTCCTAGTGTACATTGTAGGTTTCTTCCTGTGATTGCTGTATGTGAGAAGAGTACAGTTTTAGATTTATTTGCATTGATGGTTATTTTATTGGATTCACACCAGCCGTCCAGCTTTAGCAGGAGGTTGTTCAGTTTGGTTGCTACGTCCTTCCTTCTGCATATACGACAGTGTCATCCGCATACAGCTGGAGACATTCTGTCTCCAGCCATTTTTCTAGGTCGTTTATGTATAGTATAAATAGTAGTGGTCCCAGGACTGATCCTTGGGGTACACAACAGGTGACAGTTTGTTGGTCTGAGAGTGTACCATTTACTTTAGTTTTTTGCTGCCTGTTGTTTAGGTAGCATTTTATCCAGTTTATTGATTTGGATTTAATGCCCATGTTGTTTAATTTTCTTATAAATATGCTGTGGTCTACAGTGTCAAAGGGTTTGCTGAAGTCGATGAAGGCTGCTCCAACTAATTTCTTTTGGTTCAATGATGCCAGCACATCACTTGTTAGGTTTGCTATTGTTTTTGATGTGTAGTGTAGTTTTCTGAAGCCTCCTTTCCTCTTGATTAGTATATTGTAATAGTGTCATACTGAGTGTCGTTTTGTGTAATGGAGTGATAGTATTTTGGGTAATGGAGTAGTATTGAAAGTTGTCTTGTAAATTATAGGATAGCATTGAAAGGTGTCTTGTGGGTTATAGAGTAGCAATTCGTGATGTTTTGTGAGTGATATGGTAGCTAGAAGAGGCATGTTATGAATGGTATTATAACATGGGGAGGTGTCTTGTGAGTGATAGTATAGTATGAAGACGTGTCATGTGAGTAATACTAATAGTGTATTTTGATAGGTGTATTGTGTGTGATAACGAAGTACTGGCATGTCTTATGAGTGATATGGTATTATTGAGTAGTGTCTTCTGAGTGATCGTGTACTACTGAAAGGTGTCTTATGAGTGATATGGTATTATTGAGTAGTGTCTTGTGAGTGATCGTGTACTACTGAAAAGTGTACTGTGAGTGATCGTGTACTACTGAAAGGTGTCTTGTGAGTGATCGTGTACTACTGAGAGGTGACTTGTGAGTGATGAGGGAACTACTGAAATGTGTGGAGTCAGTGCTATGTACTACTGTAATATGTCTAGTGAGTGGTAGGGTACTACTGAAATGTGTCTAGTCAGTGGTAGGGAACTGTTGAAAGGTGTCTAGTGACTGGTCATAGGGTCATACTTAAAGGTGTCTAGTGAGTGATAGGATCGTACTGAAAGATACCTAATGAGTGATAGGAAAGTACTGAAAGGTGTCTTTGTGAGTGATAGGCCGTACTAAAATGTGTCTAGTGAGTGGTAGGGTCATACTGAAAGGTCTAGTGAGTGATAGGGAAGTACTGAAAGGTATCTAGTGGGTGGTAGTGTAGCAATTAGTGATATCGTAGCTTGGAGGGGGGAGGGGTGTGCTGATAATACTTTATTGTTGTAATTCTTTGTGATACCCTCTCAGACACAGACACACACACGCACACACACACACACACATCCGCTCCCCCCTCTCAGACACAGACACACACACACACATCCGCCTCGCCCCTCTCAGACACAGACACACACACACATACACACACACACATCCGCCTCGCTCCTCTCAGACACACTCATCTTCCCTTTGAAGTTTGAAGTGTTTCTTACCATATCTTATGCTGAATATGCACCTAGTGAACTAAGGGCAGGTTATACCTGGTGATATACTACTGGGTCATTGTCAGAGATATCTGCGTAGTCATAGCAGGGGATAGACCTGCTGAGTCATTGTTAGGATAGACTGCTCAGTTATAGTCTGGGATGGACTGTTTGTCACTGTTGAGTCATGGTGGGGATACACTGCTGAGTCATCAAGGGGGATAGACCTGTTGAGTGATAGTCGGCATAGATTGCAGAGTCATTGTTGGGATAAAGTGATGAGTCATAGTTGAGATAGACTGCTAATTCATAGTTGGGAAAGACTGCTGCGTCATGGAAGGGCATAGACTGTTGAGTCATGGAAGAGGATAGACTGTTGAATCATGGAAGGAGATACACTGCTGAGTCATGGAAGAGTAGTACTGAAATGTGTTTAGTGAGCGATAGGGTACTACTGAAAGGTCAGATTCATGCTATAGTCAGGGTAGACTGCTGAGTCATTGTCCGGACGCACTACGGGGTCATAGTTGGGTATAGACTGCCGATGAAATGAACAATGACTGACTGTGGGCTCCGCTAAAGCATTTTACTGACTCATCCTCCCCTCCCACTCCCACTCCCCCCTCCCACTCCCCCCCCCCCCCTTCCCCTTCCCCTTCCCCCTCCCTTTCCCCTTCCCCTTCCCCCTCCCTTTCCCCTTGCCCCCTTCCCCCTCCCTTTCCCCTTCCCCCCCCTTCCCCTTCCCTCCTCCCCTCCCCCTCCCCCTCCCGAAAAGAACTGGGCCTGGACAGTCGGCTCCTGTCTGCCCGGTTGAAAGCCTGCATGCAGATTGCCGACACTCGGGTATAGATCTATTTCATATGATGTCAGCATAGGTATATAGGTCAGTGCGCACGCCATTTGGCTGCACGACAACACACTGTCACACTGCAAACTCAATGGCTATGAGCAATCTTCATATAGAAAAAGTGAAATATCTCTAAAACCACACCACCTAGACACAAACCGCTTGGAACACATATAGAAAACATATTCAACGAATAGATTATATTAAATTTATAAGGTTAGGGTTATGCATTTCTATTAATTTTGAATAAAACAGACGTTTTGCACTGTGCATACCCTCAAACTCAATGCATTGTCAATGGTTGTGAGCAATTTTCATACAGAAAAAGTGAAATATCATACAGAAAAAGTGAAATATCTCTAAAACCACACCACCTAGACACAAACCGCTTGGAACATGTATAGAAAACATATTCAACGAACAGATTATATTAAATTTATATGGTTACAGTTCTCTATTTCTATTAATTTTGAATAAAATTAACGTTTTTCAATGCGCATACCAGCAAACTCAATGGCAGTGTGCCTTCGTTCTGCAGCCAAGCTGTGCGCACATACACAATGTTTCTAAACATTGAAAGGGGTCACCTCCTCACCTGTGACATGCCGTGAGGACCAGATGCCAGCGCTCTGATTCACTGGTTCACTGGTCCACTTGTTCACTGCTTCACTGCTTCTGCTTCACTGGTCCACTGGTTCACTGCTCACTGGTTCACTGGTCCACTGCTCACTGGTCCACTGATTGACTGGTCCACTGATCCACTTGTTCACTGGCCCACTGGTTCACTGCTCACTGGTTCACTGGTTCAGGGCAGACGACTATTTTAGTCGGGACAGCAGCGCGCACTAACCAGACTAGGAATCGGGTTGAGCTGGCGTTCGTCTTGTGTAAGTATCAACGAGTCTATTCACTGAGCGCATACAATTCACACACACGCACACACACACGCGCACACACACACACAGACACAAATAAAGCGAACGATATAGGGGAATGGTCGATCTGTGGAGGTGGTCGGTTAGAGAGGCTTTACTGTACATACATACATACATACATACATACATACATACATACATACATACATACATACATACATACATACATACAATCATACATACATACATACATACATACATACATACATACATACAATTGTTTTCCTAATTGTTTCCTCATGATTTCCACAATTTTCCATGTGAATTTCCTGGCATGCCACAGGCTGCCACCGCCTCTCGTCCTGCCGCTGGTTGACCGCCTTCGTATGATGAAACCCAGGCTAAGGGCGGATAGCCAGAGTGGCATCTATGTATGGGATTATCCCCTCCCGCATTTAATTACCTATATTTGTTATTTACGTAGTTTACTGGCTATCCTCCCCGCTGTATTTAGTTGTATGACTTCAGATGGTTAAAAAACTAAGCAGTCGATGTACTCTGCCGCCGCTGTCACTTATAAACACCCGAGATATTATGTTCTCATTTATATATTGCTAATGCAATTCATGTTTCGATTAAGAAGGTGGTTATTGCTTCTTTTGGAGGGGGTGATAGGCTTCCTACAGCCCACTGGACGGAAGGCCCTTAATAATAGAGATAATAAAGGATCATTGTTCAGGAGTTGACCATAGCAGTTAATATGCTAAGGGACCTGAGGATAGTAAGGAATGCAAGGAACGTTTCAATCACTTTTAAGAGCTCACAACTTTATTTCTGTTCCTACCAATACAATCTAAGTTCACCATCATCACCAATATGAATAAATACATCCCCTCCCACCTTGTAGAGTTAATCAAGTTTCGAATTTCAACAATTAAAGCCTAAATACCATCTAAAACATCAGAACGCGCTGAAGGCATGTCCAACGGGTCCTAGCCCGACCCCTCGACCCTTCCACGGGACTCCGTGGCACGTCTCCTAGCAACGAGTTACAGCAGTGAACCCTTCCCCGCATTTGATGGCCAATGCGGGCTTGGTTTGGCGAGCAGCCCGCATTTGGAAATGCGGGCCACATACATACATACGTACGTACGTAGTGGTCTGCATTGACCTCTCAGGCAAGTATCCACATAGACAGGTAGGCGTGGGTAGTGTGTTGATATCAGGGAGCCTACGTGGTGTAATGGTTAGCACACTCGCCCAGAATGCAAAGAGATGTGGGTTCGAGTCCCGCTCTAGGCGCAATATTTCCCATTTTCATCACCCCCATGACACATACATACCCACAAACACACACACACCAAATCGGTAGAGCGCAGGCTTCCCATGCGGAAGGTCAGAAGTTTGGTTTCTGGTCTAGTCAAACCAATGACTTACAAAATTGATAATTGTTGCTTGCTAGCATGGCACTCAGCATCACTAGGATAGGCAAGGACTGGTTAGTTCAGTATCAGGATAATGGTTATGGTGCCAGTGGGGTATTGGGTCATGGTGCCAGTGGCTTGGTCTCCCACTCCCAGTGTAATGGACCAGACTCTACTGTGACTGGGGAATAACAACCAACAATGTGTAGTTGCTTCAAACCTCTGGGTCCTTTTCCGGGTTATTCCACCTAGATCAGAATAAATGCGATGTACCACTGCCCAGCCGGGTGACCTATAAACGCCGGCACAGGGTGGCCGCTAGAAAAGGATGGGACGGTCCTCCATGTTCCACTGCAGGGACTGCCCCTGTTAGTGCTAGCGTGCTGCCACCTGCCGATCCGTCTGACCAACAGGGGTCATCGTAGGTGGGACTGCGACCTGGTGGTTTGTTTGTTTGTTTGTTTGTTGTTGTTTTACGTCCTAGCAACATCCAAGGTCATATCAGGACGGCCACCTGGTGGTAGTGCGGCTCATTACTGACTGCTGACTAGGCCCCCTACTGAAGGATACAGGTGACCAGCTGTTTAAAAGCGCGCTGCACGTAGGCCCTTCCTGCCGCCAGGTGGCGCGTGCTGTGTGTGCGTAATATGCGTTGTCGACTCCCCGCCCCCATGTGTGCGTTCCCAGCTCCTGAGTGATGAATGCGAGGCTGCCGGTCGGCTCCAGCCCCCTACCGGGCGTCGGAGGTACCAAGCCCCATCACGGCCGTGTTACCTCACCTCCTGTTGGTTTTACTTTACACACACTCACACACGCACGTGCACATATCCGTGCACGCACACGCACACGCACACGTACACGTACACAAATCGGCACACACGCATGCACGCCTCCTTTTAAAAATAAAACAATACAAAACACACACACAAAACAAGTAAATGATACAAACCCAGTGTGGGTAGTGACTCACAATTCCCAGGATGCTCTGCTGTCTTACTCATGTTTAACAGCAAACGCCAAACTATCTGAGTGACTGACTGAGTGACTGACTGACTGACTGATTGAGTGACTGACTGACTGACTGATTGAGTGACTGACTGACTGTGGCTGACTGACTGTGGCTGACTGACTGTGGCTGACTGACTGTGGCTGACTGACTGTGGCTGACTGACTGTGGCTGACTGACTGTGGCTGACTGACTGTGGCTGACTGACTGTGGCTGACTGACTGTGGCTGAGTGACTGTGGCTGAGTGACTGTGGCTGACTGACTGTGGCTGACTGACTGTGGCTGACTGACTGTGGCTGACTGACTGTGGCTGACTGACTGTGGCTGACTGACTGTGGCTGACTGACTGTGGCTGACTGACTGTGGCTGACTGACTGTGGCTGACTGACTGTGGCTGACTGACTGTGGCTGACTGACTGTGGCTGACCGACTGTGGCTGACCGACTGTGGCTGACCGACTGTGGCTGACCGACTGTGGCTGACCGACTGTGGCTGACCGACTGTGGCTTACCGACTGTGGCTGACCGACTGTGGCTGACCGACTGTGGCTGACCGACTGTGGCTGACCGACTGTGGCTGACCGACTGTGGCTGACCGACTGTGGCTGACCGACTGTGGCTGACCGACTGTGGCTGACTGGCTGTGACTGGCTGTGACTGGCTGTGACTGACTGTGACTAGACCAGACGGGATGGCCGAATTAGTTAAGGGTCCCTTTAACGTTTTGGTAGATCGTGGGATTCGTACCTACTGGTTCGAACCCTGGTTGAGTCAAACCAATGACTTAAACCATGATATTTGTCGCTTCCTAGCTAGGAGCTCAGCATTATTAGGTTAGAGCAATGACTGGTTGTGTCAGTGTCAGGATAATCTAACTTGAGTGAGATATCAGGTCAGGGTGCTGGTGGCCTGATTTCCAAGTGTGGCAGTACTAAAAAGTCACCTGGAGTGTACATTGTCACAAGTCGGTATCTCTCCTGATATGACCTTAGATGTTGTCATGACGCAACACTCCAGCAACCAACCAATCTTATTCCGGGGCTAGCGTCCGAACAGTTAGTCTATCTCCACCTCCCTGATGCAATCACCCTATCCACATCTACCTGTCTATGTGGTTCATTGCTTCAGAGGTCAGTGTAGACTATTATACTATTGTTATCATCATTATTATATATATCATCATTATTAATATTATTAATATATATTTTTATTATTTTTATTAATTTTTATTATTATTATTATATTATTATTATTACTATTATTCTGGGTGGCGGTGTGAGAGTGCGACGAGATGACACGGCACGCGACTGGTGACTTCCGTCATAGAAGTGGGAGTAATTTAACTGCCGCGTCTGCCGGGAAATATCAGTTTTAGATTAAAGTTGATGTGTCTGGGATGGCTGCCGAACTGGTAAAGCGGCCACCAGATGGCCTCGTTTTGGCGTTTTGATTTATGTAAATATTACCCGAACCCAGCTGACACCCTCCGGGGTAGCTTCTACCCCCACCCCGACCCCCACCCCCACCTCTACCTCACCCCCTATTACTCTGTTAGCCAAACTCATTCATCCCTTCACAAACCTCATTCCACCCCTCACCCTATGCCTTCTACCCCTCACCGCAATCATTATTCCCTCACCGCCCTCATTAATCCATCCCCTCACCTCATTATCCTCTCACCACTCATTATGTCCTCACCACACACCACTCATTATCCTCTCATCACACTCATTATCCTCTCATCACACTCATTATCCTTCCACCACACTCACTGTCCTCATCACACTCACTATCCTCTCATCAGTCATTATCCTCTAACCACTCTCATTATCACCTCACTACACTCATTATCCTCTCACCACACTCATTATCCTATCACCACTCATTAGCTCCTCACCATACACCTCCCATTATCCTCTCATCACACTCATCCTTTCATCACTCATTATCCTCTCACCACACATTATCCTCTCACTACACTCATTAACCTCTCACCACACTCATTATCCTCTCACCACACATTATCCTCTCACCACACATTATCCTCCCATCACACTCATTATCCTTTCATCACACTCACTATCCTCTCATCACTCATTATCCTGTCACCACTCTCATTATCGCATCACCACACTCATTATCCTCTCACCACACTCATTATCCTCTCACCTCACTCAGTATCCCCTCACCTCACTCGTTATCCTCATCACACTCACTATCCTCTCCTCACACTCACTATCCTCTCACCACACTCATTATCCTCTCACATCACTGATTATCCTCTCACCTCACCCCTCACCTCACTCATTATACTCTCACCACATTCATTATCCTCTCACCTCACTCAGTATCCCCTCACCTCACTCATTATCATCTCAACATACTCATTATCCTCTCATGACCCTCATTATCCTCATTATCCTCTCATCACACTCATCTTCTCATTACACTCATTATCCTCTCACCACACACATTATCCTCTCACCTCACTAATTATCCTCTCACCACACTCATTTACACTCTCACCACACTCATTATCCCCTCACCTCACTCAGTATCCTCTCACCACTCTCATTATCCTCTCCTCACTCGTTATCCTCTCACCTCACTCATTGTCCTCTCACCTAACTCATTATCCTCTCATTATCCTATCACAACACTCATTATCCTCTCACCTCATTCATTGTCCTCTCACCACTGATTATCCTCTTACCTCACTCATTATCCTCCCACCTCACTCATTATCCTCTCACGTCATTCATCATGGACTCACGACACTCATTGTGCTCTCACATCACTCATTCTCATCCTTCCCCCTCGTCCATCAACCACATCGCCTTGCTCTGCTGTTTGTTTGTTTGCTGCTTTTTTATGTCCTAGCAACATCTAAGGTCATATCAGGACTGGTCCCGACTTGTGGCAGTGCGCGCTCATAGCGCCTTTATCGTGCTGCCACACTGGGATACCAGAACGCCAGCACCATGACCTGATGATATCCCACTCATTCACATTATCCTGACACTGAGCCAACCAGTCCTTGCCCTGTCCTGTCCTAATAATGCCGAGCGCCAGACTAGGAAGCGACAAGTATAAATTTTTAAGTTATTGGTTTGAACCCACAAACTCATGGGTTTGGATCTCCCGATCTCCCAAAACAGGAGACGGCGCTCTACTCATTCGCCCACCCCGTCTGTTCTTTTCTCCCCTCTTCCCTCTTTCCTTTCCCTCTCCCCTCTCCTCCCTTCCCTCTCCATCTCCCTCGCTCCCGCTCCTTCCCCATCCCTCCCTGCCCCCTTACCCGACCTCCTCCTCTCCCCCCCACCCTCCTCCTCTCCCCGTCGCCCCCTCCCCCGCCCCCGCGTTTCCCCACCCGCTCTGCCGCCAGCCATGTCTTTTACATTAGTTACCTTGTTCACCCCGAACCACACACCTTTCACCATTTACCTAAAGCTCCCACTCCCCCCCCCCCACACACCCCCCCCACACACACGCAATGTCAACCCCATCAGCCAACTCCTATCCATCTTTATTATGAAGATTTTTAGCACCCCACAACCACGAACAAAATGTAATAAATAAACGGAACAAAAAAAAGTTAACGATGCAAGCCAAGTGTAATAGTTGCGCGGCTGTTGTACGTGGGGTGTTGATGCCGGGCGTCGAATGCGCATCAGTTGCGTTAGAACTTAGACTCACCTACACCATCACGGAATTCTGCACATGACAGTCGGACGCTGAGCTGCACTTGTCAGGGCTGCACCTTGAGGAGGTGGAGAGGGGTGGTGGTGGGACTACCGTAAAGCACCTGATAGAAGCTCCACCTCTAATAGAAGACGCCTATCTAAGTCTAATTGACATGATCGATGCCACAACTCTAATAGAAGATGTACTTCTAATAAGGGTTGTACCTAATAATACTAATAATAGACCCCTTTCAATGTTTACAAACATTGTGTATGCGTGCACAGCTTGGCTGCAGAATGAAGACACACTGCCATTGAGTTTGCCAATACGCGCAGTGCAAAACGTCAGTTTTACTCAAAATTAATCCCTAACCTTATACATTTAATATAATCTGGGCCTGTATGCATGAATCGGAGTTAGGCTTAGCCGGTGCTAGGAGCTAGGCTCTGGGATAGCTATCCACGGCTAGGAGGGCCTTGGTTAATTAGGTCAAGGCGTATGCACCAATGTCCAAGCCGGGGCGGATAGCTAACCGTGAAATTATTTATAGATTTGGGAATTCCCTCGATTGGACAATATGAATAATGCCGCCAATGCGGCGGCGGCATTAATATCGGTTCGAATTTAGGGTTAAATTGATTAAATTTCCTTATGGCGTATGTAATTCTGTTAAATATGACAGCATTGAATAGATTTGGGCCTAATATATTGCGTCCGATGCGGCAGCGGCGGCCATATTTAGTTGACGTTCGACAGTATGGATATCGACGTCGATGCGGTGGCGGCGATTTGTTTACTTTACATTCGTCGATTCGACAATATTAATATTGCCGCCGATGCTCTCTGCTGTGAGAGTTGCGTCCATGAGTCGGTCTTAATCATTTCATGAAAGCTGCCTGCAAAAGTTTTGAAGTGCTGCTGGCTTTTGCAAGTTACCAGCGGCACTCTCTCGGGGAGCAAATAGAGGTTTCACACCGGCAAGAACATGTCAAGACAGGCGCAAAACTATTTGTCCCTGCAGTGGCTGGTCGGGAGATGTTGGGAGTTCCATACATCAACCGCCCTTAATGCTGCCACAGTGACATGGTTTTCTGTTTAGGGTTTGCTCCCTTAGCCTTCAGTTCTGTCAAGAACCTGTACCACAAGGCAGTGGTTTACAACTCTGCAGGGCAGGGGCATCAAACTCCCTGAGGTATTGTTATACCCACACACTACACACCATACACACTACACACCCACACACATTGATCAACCTCCACCTCTCGTCACTTTACACACCCACATACCCACACACTACACACCATACACACTACACACCCACACACATTCATCAACCTCCACCTCTCGTCACTTTACACACCCACACCATACACCCCATAGCACTACACACGGGATGGCCGAATGAATTGATCGTCCGTCTCCATTTTGGTAGATCGTGGGATTCGAACTCAAGGGTTCAAACCCTGGTCAAGTCAAACCAATGACATAACAATTTATACTTGTCGCTTCCTAGCCAGGCGCTCAGCAATATTAGGATAGGGCAAGGACTGGTTGTCAGGAAAATGTGAGTGAGTGGGATATTGGGTTAGGGGGCCGGTGGCCTGATTTCCCAGTGGGGAGGATAATTTCCCAGTGGTCCTGAAATGACCTTAAATGTTGCCAGGATGTAAAAGCTCGCACCACACACACCGCACACCGCACACACCCCACACACCCCACACACCCCACACACCGCGCACCCTGCACACACTGCACACCACACACACCCCGCACACACACCACACACCGCACACACCACACACACCCCACACCCCGCACACACACCACACACACCGCACACACCACACACCCTGCACGTCCCTCAGTGTTCAATTCAACGAAGGTAATCTCTTTACAATACAACTGAGTTCGACCCAGACTGTAAAGTCGATCATAATGATCATGACATGGCAGAAACTCAAACCCATCGGATTACGCCACTTTAACTGGCAGAACCAGAAATGTCCAGTTGGTCATAGTGTTTATTCTCTGATTAATCTTGTATCAGCATCAAGGCTCTGGTCTTCTAGCCATACATAATCAGCTATTTACACCTTTTACATATATACTAAAGTACATCGGAATGATAATGATTAATATGGATTTTACCTCGGTAAACAGCCTCAGGCTAGCCTCAGGCTAGGGAGAGGTAAGCACGTCCGGTACCAGCAATCTTAACCTACTTATTGAGGATAAAAATGACTTTCAAACAATGGATACTATTACTTTACCGAAAAGGTACACCAACGGAATAGATGTGGCAGGGTGTGGCGGGAGGGCCCTAGCCCACATCTATCCGAGGCTTATACCTCGGTAAAACAACAGTTATCCATCATCTGTACCAAGGTAAGACTCGTATAACTATACTATATTCCACGTTCCACTGGTCCCTCGGGAAGGATTAAAGCTGCGACCCAGCTTACACAAAGGAAGTCCTACTATTCTTCACTATATTCCCAACATTTTAAATTTGATTTGCACTAATAAGTAATATCAATAACCACAAGCCTCCTGATGACCAATCTTGGGAGTATTATTGGTATTCAATTGTAAAATATTCCGATAATGATGCATTGGTGGGGGAATGCAAATGTTCTATTTGTGAAATAGGTATATAGGGCCAGGTGCATAAATGTGTTTATGTAGTTGCTTGTGGTATTTGATTGATTGGTAAATAGACATTGTGGTGCTAGTAAGATAGTGTGTAAGGGGCACTTGGAGCTCTACCCACTACCCCCTCCCCCCTCTGCGAGTCATGGATCACCACACGCTGAGCTCAGGGCAGGTGGTGGCCAGGGGAGCCACACCCCTTGGTGGTGATGGGCAGATCACTGTAACCATGGGGACCAGAAATGCTTGTTTCTCATTGGTAGAGCTGGAAATGCTTGATTCTCATTGGGAGAATGTGGTGAGGTGATATACTATACTGGATCCATGTACCATATAAATAATAAATCTGAGGGATTGGCTCTCTCTCTGCTTTCACTCTTTATACTCTTCCTTTCTCTTTTTGCCTGTATTCATTTCACTATAGCCTGCCTACACAACCAAAGATTCGAGCCGTGGACTTTATACAATGTTGTAGTGAAATTGTCCAAGTCAATAATTTCTATTATATAGCGTACCACTTTGTATATTATCATGTATGAATGTGTATTCACCACATTGTGCTTTTGTCACATAGGCCTGTATCTGTGACCTGGCATGTTATAACAGTGATAACAGTGATAACTGTGATAACTGTAATAGCTGTAAGAGCAGGAATAGCTGTAATACTGCTAATAGCTGTAATAGGTGTAATAGTAATGTTAACAGTAATAACAATAATAATAATAATAACACCAATAACGATAATAACATGTAATAACAACAGCATTTAATTATATTTATTTACATGTAATAGCAATTATAATAATAAAAATAATAACATTTAGCAACAATAATTAATTTTCAAAATTATTATAAAAAATATAAATTTCAGAAAAGGGCGGGGGGGGGGCGGTAAGCTGGCTGTTTTCAGCCCACAGTTGGTGCTCCACCAAAGGAAGTATAGTGTTCCCCCTGCCGGGGGGGACCTGGAGTCACTCCAGCTGCCTGCCCCGGGGTGGCTGCGTCTGCTCGTGGCGCCCTCTGGTGGCACGTGAGGGGGGCGGAGCTACGTGTGTTACCCGTGCACGTGTAATGTGACACTGACGGACAGCCGCACTCTGAGTGTTTGCACTCTGAGTGGTGCACCCTCCGCCACACCGCATTAATGTGTCGACTGCCAGCGCGAAATAGTAAAATTGTCATTTAATCAAAATTAACCGGACGCGGTGTCCTAATCGGTAGAGTGCCGGCCTCGCGTGCGGAAGGTCGGGAGTTTGGGTTCCCGGTCGAGTCAAACCAATGACTTATATCAAATTGATATCTGTCGCTTCATAGCCTTACGCTTGGCACTAATAGGATAGGGTAAGGACTGGTTCGCTCAGTGTCAGGATAATGTGACTGAGTGGGATATCCAGTCACGGTGCCGACGGCTTGATTCCCCAGTGGGGCAGCACTATAAAATCGCCAGCTGTGCGCACCGTCACAAGTTGGTACCCGTCCTGATATGACCTTAGATGTTGCCAGGATGTAAAAGCTCCAACAACCAACCAATCAATTTAATCAAAATTATGATCAAAGTTTATCTGCTGAAAGCATGGTATAAAACTATATTCAAAACTAAGAAACTTCCCTTGAATCGGTTGATTAAAGTTGCATAGTTTGATGGTTTTAAGTTTTTATTTCTCCTTGTGTTTTTAGTCTCTCTATTTTAGATTAATATAAGAGGTTCATCATTATAATTTACCTTAATTTAGTTGGAAGTGACTTATTTTAAATTGCTAACTTTGGAGATATTTGAAGTGTAAACACACACTTTTAATTTTTGACATGCACATTACATTTAAAACTGGGACACCGCAGACTATCAGCAATAACAGGTTCTATTGGGTTGATTTTCTATTCCCTACTTGCACCAGTATCTAGTAAATGCACCAGTATCTAGTAAATGCACCAGTAACTTGTAAATGCACCAGTATCTAGTAAATGCGCCAGTATCTAGTAAATGCACAAGTATCTAGTAAATGCACTGGTATCTAGTAAATTAGTTGGTATCTAGTAAATGCACCATTATCTAGTAAATGCACCATTATCTAGTAAATGCACCTGTATCTAGTAAATGCGCCAGTATCTAGTAAATGCACCGGTATCTAGTAAACACACCAGTATCTAGTAAATGCACCAGTATCTAGTAAATGCACCAGTATCTAGTAAATGCACCAGTATCTAGTAAATGCACCAGTATCTAGTAACTGCACCAGTATCTAGTAAATGCACCGGTATCTAGTAAATGCACCGGTATCTAGTAAATGCACAAGTATCTAGTAAATGCACCAGTATCTAGTAAATGCACCAGTATCTAGTAACTGCACCAGTATCTAGTAAATGCACCGGTATCTAGTAAATGCACCGGTATCTAGTAAATGCACAAGTATCTAGTAAATGCACCAGTATCTAGTAAATGCACCAGTATCTAGTAAATGCACCAGTATCTAGTAAATGCACCGGTATCTAGTAAATGCACCGGTATCTAGTAAATGCACAAGTATCTAGTAAATGCACCAGTATCTAGTAAATGCACCAGTATCTAGTAACTGCACCAGTATCTAGTAAATGCACCGGTATCTAGTAAATGCACCGGTATCTAGTAAATGCACAAGTATCTAGTAAATGCACCAGTATCTAGTAAATGCACCAGTATCTAGTAACTGCACCAGTATCTAGTAAATGCACCGGTATCTAGTAAATGCACCGGTATCTAGTAAATGCACAAGTATCTAGTAAATGCACCAGTATCTAGTAAATGCACCGGTATCTAGTAAATGCACCGGTATCTAGTAAATGCACCGGTATCTAGTAAATGCACCGGTATCTAGTAAATGCACCAGTATCTAGTAAATGCACCAGTATCTAGTAAATGCACCAGTATCTAGTAAATGCACTAGTATCTAGCACATGCACCTGTATCTAGTAAATGCACCAGTATCTAATAAATGCACCAGTATCTATAAAGACGTATCTAGTACATGCACCAGTATCTAGAAATGCACCCAAAACAATCGTAAATGCACCGGTATCTAGTAAATGCACCAGTATCTAGTAAATGCACCAGTATCTAGTAAATGCACCAGTATCTAGTAAATGTACCAGTATCTAGTAAATGCACTGGTATCTAGTAAATGCACCAGTATCTAGTAAGTGCACCAGTATCTAGTAAATGCACCGGTATCTAGTAAATGCACCGGTATCTAGTAAATGCACCAGTATCTAGTAAATGCACCAGTATCTAGTAAATGCACTAGTATCTAGCACATGCACCTGTATCTAGTAAATGCACCAGTATCTAATAAATGCACCAGTATCTATTAAAGGCACCAGTATCTAGTACATGCACCAGTATCTAGTAAATGCACCGGTATCTAGTAAATGCACCAGTATCTAGTAAATGCACCAGTATCTAGTAGTACATGCACCAGTATCTAGTAAATGCACCAGTGTCTAGTAAATGCACCAGTATCTAGTAAATGCACCAGTATCTAATTTGGATACGTCGGATCAAATCCAGATAAGTGGGTTTTTTACCCAAGAAAATTGTATGCTTTCCTCGGACTTGGGTACAGGCGCAGTCATTGGTTATGTTTAAGGGGGTGGGAGGGGGGTGGGGGGACTCCCTCCCAGTAGGAACGTTAAAATTCACTGGCTGTGATAGACACTGACCTGACCGAGTTAAGATGGCAAAGTGGTGTATCACACTTGGGTTCAACTGGTGTGTACTCATAAATTATGCTGTATGCGTGTACTTCAAATATCTCAAAAGTTAGATAAGTTTCTCAAAAGTTACTTCAAGCTAAAGTATAGTAGCTTATACATGTCAACCTAATATATATATATAACTAAAAAAATATAAATTGTGGTCGATGCAACATTAATTGTCTACCTCTTTTTGGTTTTTTCATCAAATAAGATTATATTTTGTTGTTGACTGGTTTAAATTAAATGTGCATACTGTGTTAGCCAGGATGTACTACAGTTACTATTAGGACTGTATTATCATGGTATTTGTAGACATACTTAACTTTTAGTTAAGAAGGATTTCCACAACTGACTTGCCCTCTCACGTCAGTGGCAAGTTGTGAGTAGCAGCTCATTGTACAACATGTTGTGTGGAAAAAAGTCTTATGTATAGTTACAGAGGATTTCCCGCTCCAATCCACTGTGGTTGCAGTGGCAACAACTAGGCGTCCTGTTGTGGGTATCAGCTTACTATGCATGCTCTAGAAAGGGTATACTATTATTACTAGTGCATCCCTTTGCCAAGCTCACAATATACTCATTATTTTGACATAGCGATGGATGCTGTTCTTGCAAACACTACTGGAGCAAGTCACCCAACTCAACATATTAGAGCTCTCATATTGCCAGCTCTCACATTGCCAGCCCTCACATTGCCAGCCCTCACATTGCCAGCCCTCACATTGCTAGCCCTCACATTGCCAGCTCTCTTGTATTGCCGGCCCTCTCATTGCCAACCCTCACATTGCCAGCCCTCACATTGCCAGCCCTCACATTGCCAGCCCTCACATTTCCAGACCTCACATTGCCAGCCCTCAAATTGCCAACCCTCACATTGCCAGCCCTCACATTTCCAGACCTCACATTGCCAGCCCTCAAATTGTCAACCCTCACATTGCCAGCCCTCACATTGCCAGCTCTCACATTGCCAGCCCTCACATTGCCAACCCTCACATTGCCAGCCCTCACATTGCCAGCTCTCACATTGCCAGCACTCACATTGCCAGCCCTCACATTGCCAGCCCTCACATTGCTAGCCCTCACATTGCTAGCCCTCACATTGCCAGCCCTCACATTGCCAGGAGGAGGAGGTTGGTGCCCTTTAATGTGGGAATGCTAAGGTACCTACCTACCTGTACCGGGGACTGAGAAGGTTGGGGGTGGAGGTGTGACCAAGTCCCTCAGTGACAACCCAGCCAGGACCTGCTTCCTACCATAGCTGCATAGTCCGATGAAAGCATCCCATCTTTGAAACCAAATACTTATCTAGATTTGATCATGCGCCAAACTCTTAAGCAAAGCGCTATACAGTGTATACTGATATAGACAGGTAGGGGTGACTAGGGTGATTGTATTAGAGAGCCAATATGGAGCAATAATTTAACCAATGGGGGGGAGGGGGGAGGGTTAATGTCACACTGTAAATGTTGATGTCTCCCAGCAGGACATTCTACAAACAGGAAGTCCTATATTTTATTTTGGGTTCTTATTCTCTTCTCCTCCCCCCCCCCCCCCCCCCCCACTGGGAATGGGGTGTCAAAGGAGGTGCTTTCAGCTAGATCCTACCGCAGGAATGGGGTTTTGGATTATGTTAGTTGATTTACAAAGGTCGCGGGGTTATCTTACACCTGTGACCTTGACCCTGGCAGCTACCCCGGTCCGGTTCGTGGTGGCCTACATCCGGGCCCCACCCCGGGGGCGGGCCGTGGTGTGTACAGGGGCAGCCTTGTGGGAGGGCAGGCATGCGCGCCGTGCCCCGCACACGCTGGTAGACGAGTGCCTGTGTGGGAGGGGGGGGGGGTGGAGGCGGGGTGTCGGATCTGCCCCACGTGGCTGAAGGGAGAGTGGTACCAGAGGACTCTGCCCATCTGGGTGTTTGGGTGCGCAGCGGAGGTGGGGGTATGTGTATGTGTGGGTATGTGTGCGCGTGGGGGGGGGGGGGGGTAGAGTGGGCACCTGTCTGTGTTGGTGGAAGGGTAAGAGAGTGTGGGTGAGAATGTGAGTTTTGGGGGTATAGTGGGTACCTGCCTGTATTGGTGGAATGTTTGTTTGTTTGTTGTTGTTTTGCGTCCTAGCAACATATATGGTCATATCAAGATGGGTACCGACTTGTGACAGTGCACACTCATGCCAACTTTTTATAGTGTTTTTTTTACTAGTTTTTTTTATTTAGGCTGTATTTATACTGTTCATAGCATATAAGCTTGAATACTCAGGCTTTTTTTCAATGCTGGCCAGCTGTCGTGTTGGTGTTATCTTATCACACAGTAGCAGATGATAAGGTGCTTGGTTGCCTGCATTACAGTAGCAGGTAGACAGTTGCTTAGTATGGTTAGTAGACTATGTTAGTTCTTTTGGATTTTCTTGGTGTATATATATATATTTTATTTTGTCTACTCTTATTACTAGACTAGCCTACTCTTATTTACATATCATAGGCTTGCACGTGGTTGTTATGTGTATTATCTGGTTAATTTTGGCATGGTTACCTTCCATTGACTGTCCCGCTGGTGGGCCGTGACATATCACATGACCCCTTCCATTGCAGTTTAGTGGGGGTTTCCTAGCCTTATTTTGCACAGATATTTTTTGTATGTTTTTAGGTCAGGAATTTGTCGTTCCTTTACCCTTTGGGCGTTCCATACCTTGACAGCCATTTCCAGCGTGCTTCTTTCGTGAGCTTTGATTTGGCTTCTGGTCTGCCTTAGTAGTGGCACATTATTTGCTCTAGTGTTCCTTTGTGGTTTTGTTAGGAGTTTAATGTCTTGACTATAGGCATATACTAATGTTTTTAGGTGAATTATTCTCCTATTTTCTAGTAATTTTACTTTAGTTCTTTTGTGTATGTCATAGGTGGGGTGTAGTTTGTCTACTTTTAGGCAGATTTTTAGGCCTCTGTTCTGCAGTATTTGCAGTGTTTTTAGTAGTTCTTTTTTCGTGCCCATGTAGATTACATCCCCATAGTCAAAATAGGGGAGCACCATGCCTTTGAAGATCTTTATTGACATTTCTTGTGTCATGTATTTTTTTTATACGTAGGTTGTAGCTTAGTTGGCTGTCCAACTCGAAGACCTAGGTATTTATAAAGGTCTACATTTTCTAGTATTTGGTGTCCTAGTTTACAGTGTAGGTTTCTTTCTGATGTTTGCTTATGCGAGAAGAGTACTGTTTTGATATACTTATAGTGCTGCCCCACTAGGAGACCAGGCCACCAGAACCATAACCTGATATCCATCCCACTCATGAACATTATCTTGGCACTGAGCCAATCAGTCCTTGCCCTATACTAATAATGCTCAGTGCCTGGCTAAGAACTGACAAGTATCTATTTTTAAGTCATGGTTTGACTTGACCAGGGTTTGAACCCAAAAACCCATGGATTCGGATCCCCGATCTCCCAAAACAGGTGACAGACGCTCAACTCATTCGGCCACCCCGTCTGGTGTCGGTGAAAGGGTAAGAGAGTGTGGGTGAAAATGTGAGTGTGTGTGTGAAAATATGTGAGTGTGGGTGAGAATATGAGTGTGGCTGAGAATATTAGTGTGGGTAAGAATATCAGTGTGTGGGTGAGAATGTGAGTGTGGGGTGTATGGTGGGTCTGTGTTGGTTAGACAGTGTGGGTGAGAATGTGAGTGTGTGGGTGAGAATGTGTGTGTGGGTGAGAGTGTAAGTGTGGGGTGTATAGTGGATACCTGTCTGTGTCGGTAAGAGAGTGTGGGTGAGAATGTGAGTGTGGGTGAGAATGTGAGTGTGTGGGTGAGAATGTGAATGTGGGAGTGAGAATGTGAGTGTGGGGGGTTAGAATGTGGGTGTGGGTGAGAATGTGACTGTGGAGTGTAGAGTGGATGCCTGTCTGTGTTGTTAAGAGAGTGTAGGTGAGAATGTGAGTGTGTGGGTGAGAATGTGAGTGTGTGGGTGAGAATGAGTCTGTAGGTGAGTGAGTATAGGTGAGTGTGTTGAAGTGAATGAGGGTAAGTGTGTGTGTGAATGTGGGAGTGTGACTGTGTGGCAGTACTTGTGAGTGTTCCATAACTGATGCTCTTATGTTGCCGTCCAGTCATCTGCACTTGAAGTCTGTGCAGTGTGGGAATGTATATGTGAGTGAGTGTGTCTGTGTGTGAGTGTGCGCGAGTGTGTGTTATTCATGAATGGTGCTGCTATGTTGATGTCAAGTCGGCTGAACTAGAGGGATGTGTGTGCGTGAGTGTGTTTGTGTGTGAGTGAATGTGTACTTATGTGTGAGTGTGACTCTGTGACTAGTGAGTGAATGTGTGAGTGTGTGTGAGTGTCTGAATTAATGGTACTGTAATGTTGCTCCCCAGTCGGCTAAGCTAGAGGAGTGTGCAGTGTGAGTGTGTTTATGTGTGAGTGTTTCCATGTGTGAGTGCGATGGATGATGTTCAACTGGTGGCACCTTTGTATTAATGACCTTTTCACTGTTTGCATTGCATTGATTGAGCACAGGAAATTTCAATCACAAAACCTTGCTCTTCCCCATTCCACAATTCCTTGCCCTATCCTGGTAATGATGCAGAGCACGGGACTATGTAGCGACAAGTATAAATTGTTAAGTCATAGCTTTGACTCGGCTCGGGTATGAACATCGGGGTTGAATCTCATGACCTGCCAGACAGGAGGAAACGGCCATTCAACTCATCCTGGTGCCTCGTTCCGGTTCGCTGACCTCACACCTGTATCCGCCCCGTCGTGGTTCATCCCAATGCTAAGCATTCCAGAGTTCTGAGGAGCAGGATATCTTCCTCCCCTCCACCCCCCAGGGCGGCCATTTGGTGCGGTCACGTGACCGCTCACCCACCCGCCAGCGGTACAGTGAGTGGCGGTTACAGTGTGCAATTGTGGTGGCGCCACCATCGGAGCTGGGGTTGGGGAGGCTGGAGCAGTAGATGACCAGGACAGACTCCGTCAATCCATGGAGCAGAGTGAGTGATGAGGGAAAAGAGGGATAGTCTGCTTTATTATACTCGTATAATTCTTATACAGCATATATAACCATGGAAGTAAGCTGGTTGGTGTGCCGGGGATCAATGTGGTTTAATAGGCGTCTTCTGAGTTGGTGTTATCTGGTGCCTGAGAAGAGACTGAAGCTGTGATCTGGTGTGTCTATACAACCGGTTACGTTAGGTCCAGTACTAGAAGCAGATTTTGAACCCACAAGTGTTGCTTTCAGGCTGCCACCATGGTTCTCGATGACCAAAATTCTCGATGACCAAATTTAATAGGGATCTAGCAAACGACATTCGTTTGCTAACAAATATTCCACATTAGATAAAATACCACTTCCTGTATATAGATGTACCAATGTGCAATAAATAATACTGCAGGGTGCCACCCTCCATTCTCCCTTCTCCACACAACTTATCGACCTTCCCTTGTCCTCCTATACCCCGTTCCTATGATTTTTCAGTGACGGTGACAGACAGTCAAGTAGTGGTCGGTTTTGACGCGATCCTTACTCGGCTGTTTATTCTCAGTGTCACACCCACCCACCGCACTGCGGGCATTCAGTACTTTGACTCTCCCGTCCTGATATGACCTTAGGTGTTGCTAGGACGTAAGACAACAAAGAAACACACTTTGAGTGTTTTATGTCATTTCAAGTGCGAACTCTTTAAAAGCGGCCATAGGCTGTGGGAGGTGGTGGGGAGTGGGGTGGGGGAGGACTAGTGCCTGGGGGGATGTGGGGCGGGGAGGGTAGTGCCAAGGCAGGGCGGTAGGTGGCGCCAGTGGCTGGATCTATGAGCAGGACATATGGTAAATAGGCAGCACTATAAAGTCGCCATTACTGCGCACCGTCCCAAATGAGTACCCGTCTCAATATGACCTTAGATGTTGCTAGGATGTAAAACCCCACCATCCAACCATGTCTGTACCTGGCGTGTCCTGGTTATATGACAGTGCGGTTCACTGGTTGTCCTCGTGTGTGCCCCAGTACTTAACGCGTATCCTCTTGTTCTTGCAGGTATGTAGCTCCTTTTGGCAGTTGGTACCCCATGGTAGAGGACTCAAGGTGAGCATAAAATCCACTACTATGTAGCAACACTCAAGCATGTTGTGTGCATTGTGTCTGTAAGGCCTGCTTTGTTTAGTGCTTTTTCTCCGTTGACAAGCAGAAAAAGTTGGTTCTAGATCACTCACCCTCATTGGTCCCGTCATGATGTGACCTCAGGTGTTGCTAGGACGTAACACAACAACAAATAAACAAACCCTCATTGTTTCCCCATTCTTCTTTTCTTACCTTTTTTACTTTTTTTTGTATACGGCTCCTTTACTTCCTGTAAGATATCTCAAAGGCGCTAACTATCTGAGGAATGCAGGGCTCTGCCCTGCTAGTCACGTGAACAGTCACGTGACGTGACCGGCGTCCGAGTACAAATAAACCAGTTGTATACCTGCACTCAAAGTGTCCACAAGCGTCTCCTACATTATCCTGTTCCCCATCCCATAATCTTTTAACCTCATTTGTTCCTAGACTTCCCCTTCCTTTTATTGCTTCTTCATAATCATGGCCCTCCCTTTTTTTTTTACTGGCACAGTATAAACATATTTTTCAATTTAGGCAAAACCCAAAACCCCCCCCAAAAAACATGCCTAGTGAAACTAAAACAAAATGTTTTGGTAAACATTACATCTTTGATGTATAGAGTGTGGCCAGACAAGTTACCGTGTTTGTAGACAGGGGGCGCCGCAATCGGGCTGGTTGCATAATCGATGAACAGTACAATGGATGAGTTGAGATAATAAAGGAGTGGAAGCTTCTGATTAATTATACTTGTATAATGCTTGTACATCACATATGCATATATATTAAAGCTTTAATATTTGTGAAATGTCTATCTCAAAGCTTTGATCTTTTATATGTGTTGTATAAGAATTATGCAAATATAAATAATCGGAAGGTTCTAATATTATATTGTCCTCCAATCAGGTTAGTCTATGTATTAACATCCATCATCTTCATGGAGGGACCGGTGGCGCCCCCACTCTGCTCCTTATATATACGGATATATAGCGTGTGTATATATGGATAGTGATAAGACTGTTATTGCATGTAATAATCTCTTTAAGTGTCCATCCGTGACGACACTCGCTTGGAAGTTTTATATATATATAGTATATATATACATACTAAGCTGTTAAGTGCTGACAGCTTATGAATGTAAATAAAAGCTCGAAGCGCCTGTTTCTCATGTGTCAGGTTGTGTTTCCCTTCTCAACTTTCCGTGGTCACCGTCACTACACAGGCGCTTTCAACCTTAGCATCGCGTCTGTGTGTAAAGCTGCAGCTTACTGGCATAGTCCCATGTTGATAGGACATGCCTCCCCATCAGCTTACCAACATTGCCACCTTTTGATAGGCCATGCACCGGGTATGGCGGCCGAATCGGTAGAGCGCAGGCCTCCCGTACGGGAGATCGGCAGATCGATTCCCGGTCGAGTCAAGCCAATGACTTAAGAAATTGATACTTGTCGCTTCCTAGCTTGGTGCTCTGGATAGGGCAAGGACTGGTTAGCTCAGTGTCAGGATACTGTAACTGAGTGGGGTATCAGGTCATGGTGCTGGCAGCCTGATTTCCCAGTGGGGCAGCACTATAAGGTCGCCATGAGTGAGGATGTAAAACACTACCAACCAACCACCCCCAGCAGCTTAACGGCATTGTCACATGTTGATAGGCCATGCCTCCCAAGGTGCTTAGCGGCATTGTCACATGTTGATAAGCCATGCCTTCCAAGCTGCTTAGCGGCATTGTCACATGTTGATAGGCCATGCCTCCCAAGCTGCTTAGCGGCATTGTCACATGTTGATAGGCCATGCCTCCCAAGCTGCTTCGCGGCATTGTCACATGTTGATAGGCCATGCCTTCCAAGCTGCTTAGCCGCATTGTCACATGTTGATAGGCCATGCCTCCCAAGCTGCTTAGCGGCATTGTTGCATGTTGGTAGGCCATGCCTCCCAAGGTGCTTAGCGGCATTGTCACATGTTGATAAGCCATGCCTCCCAAGCGCAAACTCACCACGCCCTGCACTGATGAATGAATATTGCAATTACCTGGGACTATAAACTTGGCACTAACACACTAAGCAACTAAACAAACAGAATGCAATAAGCCTGACATATCAATAGCAAGGTTAGTGGTGTAATGAGGCCAGATATGCCTGAGCACTGCACTGCTCCCCTACTGCACGACTTCGGCCACTGCAGGGGATTGTTGGCGTATGGAATTGGTCGCCTATTTATCGAGGATCACAGTTCCACCGCCAGTGGGCAGGTGACCAACCCTCCGCATCAGGGTGCAGTATTTAAGAACGCATGACACATGCCTCGAGGTCAGTTCTCGATCAAGCGCCCGACCTTTTGAGGAAAGCAAAAGCGTGTACTGACACGCCAGTGTTTGTCTTTCTTTCAGGTGGAAAGATCCAACCAACCTCATTACAGTGGTTTGATGATTGCTATGAAAAATAAACATCAATAAAATAAGGATGAATGCATAATAGGTGAGCATTTTGTATTATTTGTATCAGCTGAGACATTGCAGTGAGTGAAGTCCGAGGCCGACTGGCTGCAGCCCGGGGCCGACTGGCTGCAGCCAGGCAACGAACCGGGGGAGGTTATGTACCATAAGCCCCAGTCACCCCTACCCGGATCAGAGGCCGGACGAGCCCCAGACCGTCATCCGGGGTTATCCGTGGCTCGTCCGTGGTGGTCCAGTGTGATCCGTGGCTGGCCCGGGGTCCGCCCAGGATGTTTTAAAATGTTTAAAACATCTGGGGCGGTCTGGGGCATTTTGCGATCCGGGCTCGATCGGGGGTGGTCCGGGTAGTCCGGGGGTGAACCGGGGCCAGTCCGGGGGTGGTCCGGGGCTGTTTCGCCCCAGATGAGCCACGTTTCAGCCACGGTTTAACCCGGACCACCCACAGACTTTCCCGGACTACCCCCGGCGTAGCCACGGACCACTCCCGGACTGCCTGGATAAGACACGGATCGCCCTGGACTGCCCAGTTTACCCCGGATCACTCATCCGGGACTAGTCCGTAGTTACACTGGAGAGTCCGGAGGTGGTCCGGGGCGATCCGGCCTCTGGTCCGGGGCGCTCCGGCCTCTGGTCCGGGGCTCGTCCTGGAAGGTGTGACTGCGAGGCAAAAAACGATGAAAACAGCGATTTTATCCGGAGTGGTCCGGGCGATTGGTCCGGGGGTGGTCCGGCTCAAAATCTGGGCCTCGTCTGGGTAGGTTTGACTGGGGCTTTAGCTACTCCACCAGACAGGGTGGTAACGAAAAAAAGAAGACAGCAGAAGATAACATAAATGTGAAGCAGGTACATTGAGCAGGGATGAAAGATCTCCGCAGTTCTGCAGATTTCCGCCATTTTTTATGTTCATCGATTAATGTTAAACAAATATTCCAAGGAATCAGGACTTGATTAGTTCAAATACCGTTCTTATATGACCTCAGGTGTTGTGAGAACATAAAATCCAAACAAGAACGAGTTTGGTATGGGCGATTATATAGCCACAATAAGAATAGGTTAAGCTTGACTTCCGGGATTTTCCCGCAATTCCCTGACATAATCGTCTAACGAGCTAATCGTCTGCACGGCCCGTATGCATGACGCGGTGTTAGCTTACACTCAGTGTGTTTGCGCTAACACTGCTCTTTGCGTACTGAGTTTTCGCCGCTAACCTAGAAATCTCCGCCAAAACCAGTTTTGGCTTGCTAACACCGCATCATGCATACTTACTGGGGGACAATCTGTGCTTCCGCAGAATTACGCCATTTGTATAATATGGGCTGGATTTGTGCGATTTTTGCCTGCACCACTTTCATCCCTGATTGAGTAGTACAGTTGGATACTTGTTTGACCCACACATAACTATGAGCAGTGTGCTGACAGCCATAGCCATATTTGTATTTCCCAATAACTGGTAGCTTATAAACAGTAGCTCTTATGATAGGTATTATCACGTTCACGGATAATACCCGCCTTAATCCTAAAATAATACTCGCATAATAAATTATACAACACAATAGTTTTGAAATCATACTATGCAGAAGCTTTTGAATAATGCCACTGAATTCATCCCGAACACAGCCCCCCCAACCCCCCACACCCAGCTAGATATGATTAAGCCACTCAGTAAACAAACTGTAGTCGGGGATCAACATCGTACACAATGGCGCCGTTTGAAAGAGAAACCGAATAAATACAGCCATGAATGCACACAGTAGACAAACATAGCTTTTGTGGAATTGTATGAGCTGAGATATTGAATCTCAGCCGCTAACTGAAGAAGATGTTGATTGTTTTCTGGTAGTTTTCTTTGTGCTACAGTATAACCCCATTAAACCATGCTCGGTTAAACCAAACGATCGGTTAATCAGGGATGAAAGATTTCCGCGATTTCGCGGATTTCCAGGATTTTTCCTGTAGCTATAAGTGTATACTAATACGTTGCGCCCTTCCTGATATGACCTTAGATGTCGTCAGGACGTAAAACTCCAACAACCAACCAACCAATACGTTATTTCACGCTGCAGCACCATCAGGGTTATACTAATATGTGGTGCAAACGCCGCAGCACTAGCAGCGTATACTACTAATGCCTTCAACCGCCGCAGCAGGGTCAACGTATACCGATATGTGGGGCAAACGCCGCAGCACTAGCAGCGTACACTACTAATACGTGCTTCTAACGCCGCAGCACTATCAGCGTATACCGATATGTGGTGCAAATGCTGCAGCACTAGCAGCGTATACTACTAATACATGCTTCAAACGGCGCAGCACTATCAGTGTATGCCAATATGTATGAAATCCGACTTCCGCAAATTTTCAGGGATTCCCTGACAATGCTAAGCCTATGGGAGAATATCAGCATTTCCGCTTTTTTTCCCAGAGACCACTTTCATCCCTGGTTAATCCAAACTTTTTTAGGCGGCCCGGCAAAATACTACCATTTATCATATAAAAAAGTCGGTTAAACCAAAGTTGGTTAATCCAAATGATCGGTTAATCCAGACAAAATTGTCGGACCCCAGGCCACTTCCGGTACGGTTAGACCAAACATTCGTGTCATTATGAGGTCATCTGAGACCCTACAAACTTTTTTATATCATGAATGGTAGTATTTTGCCGGGCCGCCGAAAAAGTTTGGATTATCCGATCGTTTGGTTTAATCGAGCTTGGTTTAATGGGGTTATACTGTATATACATAAAAAAAAAACAATAATCAAAGTCCACATACATTGTATATTACATGTGCAATACACGCTTACTCAAAGTCAAATTAAAAGCCAAAGCTCGGTTAAGCCAATGATCGGTTAATCCAAACAAATGTCTAGGGTCCCTTCAAGAGGGACTGGACATGGTGGCCCGGATGGTGGCTTCCAGTGTGGAAGGTTGGGAATTCCAAACTCGGCCGAGTCAAACCAACATTTAACCAAATTGATACTTGTCACTACCTCGCCTGGTGCTCGGCATTACTAGGATAGGGCTAGCTCAGTATCAGGACAATTTGACTGAGCCGGCAATGGGTCACAGTGTAGGTGACCCTAGTTTACCAGTGGGACAGCACTATAAAGTCGCCATGAGTGCACATTGTCACAAGTCATTACTAGGATAGGGCAAGGACATTGGAATGAGGAAGGCAAATTGTCTGCGGTTGGAATTTCCACCCACGTAATCAATGAATGTAGCACCCCCCCCCCCCCCCCACACACACACACACAAAGTTCTCCTTTTGCACTGCTTCGACATACAGTAAGCATTTTCCCATTTTGCCTTTCTGCATTACTGATGCAGTTGGTGAATTGTGTGACTTATATATTCGTTAGTGTTCCCATCGGACAAGACGGTCTAGCCACTTTCTGTGCAGGAAAGCAACAAGATTGGTGCTTGTCGCTACCCTGCCTGCCATATTGCATTCCAAGGACCAGCTCTGGTTGACTTAGTGTCAGAATAATGTGATGGAGTGGGATATCTGGTTATGGTTCCCACAGTGTGGTATCCTATCCTATACAGTAAAACCTCTCTAAATCGATCGACCATGGGACCGACTATAAATGGTCCATTTAGGAAGGTTGTTGATTTAGTGAGTTAGAATATCCTTATAATGGTATTTTTGGGACCCAAATAAAGCGATCGATATAGGGGAGTGGTCGATCTGCGGAGGAGGTCGCTTAGAGAGGTTTTACTGTATTTATAAAGCAGCTATAGAGGTATTTTGAGTGCCTCTGGTAGGATTAAAGCTACAACCCAGGATACAGGGTCGCAGCTTCAGCATATATACACAGAGATGAAAGACCTCCACGGTTTCGCGGATTTCCAGGATTTCTTTTCTTCAGCGATTAACGTTAAACAAAATTCCAAAAGATGGGATGCATATGACATCAGTTCGGTGGTTCGAATCCCGTTCTTATATGACCTTATATGTAGTTAGAGCATAAAACCTAAGCAAAAAACTGTTGGATATGGGCGATAATACAATCACAACAAGGCTAGTTGAGACCTGACTTCCGGTATTTTTCCGCGATTCCCTGACAATGCTAAACCTATGGGAGAATTTCCACATTTCCGCTTTTTTTCCCGGAGATCACTTTCATCCCTGTTACAGGAAGTTGGGGTTAGTACCACTCCCAGCACTTTCCTTCACAATAGATCCTTTAACCATATTATTTTACTGTGTATTCCTTATGCCAGGGAGAGCTAGGGGAGGTTAATATATAATGTAAGGTGATTGGAGCAACCTTCCAATTATTTATATTTGCATAATCCTTATGCATCATACATATGTGTGTGTGTGTGTGTATCTGTGAACACACACACATATGGGTCGTTTCATGCTAAATGGGGCCAAAGTGTGACATGAGGGTCAAAAATAAATATTGTGTATTTTCCTAATTTTTTCACTGAGTTGCCAACTCTTGTCCATATATATCCTGGTAATGTGAAGGAAAAGATAGTTGAGGTTACCACTTTGTCAGAAAAACAAGAATTAATTGAGTAGCCAGCCCGAAGTGTGGACTTATTAATCACCAAGTGTGGATTTATTAATCAAATCAATTATTTAATCAAATTTATTGCATGAAACAAGTAATTTTTACATTGTGGTCCCCTAAATATAGAAATGCACTGTAATGAAATTTGCATAGATTGATTATATTTTTCCCAATTTTGAGTTGTGGATATAAGACAATAGAAGGGGACACCAACAATAATATGGAACTTCAACTTAATTTCTTTTGTCATAAAGCTCTGTAGAAAAATTATATTACTGGCCATGGTACTAGAATAGCCTTACACATGCAACAATAGCAACTGTTTATTTTACTGAAGCTCTGGTATTCCCAGGATAACATATTTCCTAATTTAACAAGCAGGGGACAAGCAGGGGACACAGCAGTTACGTCCAGAACCAGTTTAATCACCCTGCAATATTAGATATAAATAAAACATATATATGCATGCAAAATGAATATTTATTTCAAGTAAGAGTCTTCTTTTATTATTCTATTGAATAACAGTAACATGTAATATTTTATACAAAATAAACGTCTAGTAGGCTGTAGAAAAGTCCAAATTCTCCATGTCACAAATTCATGCCTTTAAAACACAATATTTTTGGAATGAAAATGTTGGCTTTTTTTCACTATGTCACATTAGGCCTTAATTTGTTCATATCTATCTCTCCAAAGTGTAAGAATACCAGTTATATACAGAAAATACCTCCTATACTCTTTCCGTAATTGCTTTTGACCATTACATACTGAAAAGTACATTGGCCCCATTTACCATGAAACGACCCATACACTAATTCTCCGATGCGAATGACACGAGTCGAGATCCGGTGGAGGTGAGGTGGCCTGAAGGTGGCACCAGCGGTACAGCGTTGAGTCTTATGGAGTATAACAATATAATAACAATTCCCTTATGTATTTTTATACTCGCATAATGTGTTATGCATCACATATATATATAGTTAGTATATGTATATACTTTTCGAGGTAAGTGATCTATACAAAGACTGAGGAATAAGTACAAAGAACTGCCGGTGGCGGCGCCACGTAGGCGAGCATGCCGCAGCAAATCGATCTGAGTCTGTTAATGGACGATAACATCATGTCAACGGATCATGATAATAATAGGAAAATACCTCATATCGATGATATATCAATGTATATATGTTTATATATATATATATATATATATATAATTATATATATATATATATATATATGGGATATATACTTAATTATATGAGTAAAATGGGCGGATTAGACTTGTGCTATTTATTATATTATTATTCGCCATTCTATTTATTTGCGGATATATATATACTATATATATATGTGTGTGTGCATGTGCATGTGCGTGTGCGTGTGCGCGTGTGTGTGTCTGTGTCTGTGTGTGTGTTCAAAGATACATAGACATACAGAGTGGAATTCCGAGCGGGCACTAGTTTGTGGGAAGGCAGCTGCTGGGTTGGGTGACTGGCCGGTAAAAAAGTTGCTCTGCTTCGGTTATTATGATGTGGGATGGACTGGATCCATTATATGTGTGTCTGAGAACGTGTCGCCCAGCGGTTTATTGGCCTGGGAAAGTGGCGGGTGCCTCCCGGCGTGTCACCCGACACGGCCCGGCCACTCCCCGAGCCGCCCGGCCGCCTTGTCTCCCTCTTTTTGTGTGAGGCAGCGAGAGACGGTGAGAGCGAAAGTGTATGTTTGAGTGTCAGTATGTGTGTGTGGATGTATGTGTGTATGAGTGTAGCAGTGCTGCCACTTTATACTTTAAAAAAAAAGTATTATACTTTTTTTCAATGAAAAGCTACCTTTTCATCAGTTGTTCATACTTTTTTTCAGGTGTAAATACTTAGTCAATTTTGTGCAGAAAAATAAATCTGATAATTCAAAACATTTTCCTGTCACTGAGCCAACCAGTCCTTGCCCTATCCTAATAATGCCGAGTGTCAAGCTAGGAAGTGACAAGTATCAATTTTGTACGTCATTGGTTTGACTCGACCGGGAATCGAACTCCCGATCGCTCGCACGGGATGCCTACGCTCTGCCAATTCGGCTACCGCGTCTGGTGTAGTGTGTGTAATATGTATATGAGTGTGTGTGTGTGTAAGCATCTGTGTGTGTGTGTGTGTGTTTCTTAAAGCCGTGGTACATGGTTAGAATATACAACCTAATCCCTTAAAGCTGCATAGTCCAATGAAAGCACAACATTTTCGAGACCAAAGCACTTAGCTAGATTAGATATTGTAGCCTACTTAGACACTGGTGCACTTATTGAATATTCATTGCTGAATAGAAGGCAGATTAAGTCAATTTAATATATCTCTTCACTGTTAAACCCTATATTGTCCATAATCTTGATGTACATACCAAAGGTATTTTGCATGTTATCATCTGAAATATCTATAAAGTTAACCTTTTCGAATGAAAATTAAAGTAAACTAAAGCACATTATTTATATTACGATGAATCAAATATGTTTATTTTAATCATATGGCAGAAATTAAAAACCATCGGCTTTTACAACATTAAGCTCCGTTATGATAAGGCTGAGATAAAAGATTCACGCGGTACTTGTAGTACACGGGTGAAGACCAGCCTTATATAAATACGGGCGAAAATAGCGTTAGTATGGAACAACAAGTAGAATGCCTGGCACCAGTGTCAAATGGTTACTTATATCAGAACAGAGTTGGTGAATGAGAGAGAATGCAAAAAGACAAGATGGCAGCCAGAGAACGCCGTCGATTTCACTTTTAATTCTGATTAAACTAGATATTATATTATATTTTTCAACTCAAGGGTAGCGGGCTATCAATAAGATATGTAAAGAATAAATGTTGCTTCTTAGATTGTGAAATTAGGCTCTCAATTCATTGACCCGTTTTTTCGACAGCTTTTACATAGGGTTGGTTTGCACCCCTACTGCAGCAGTACGGGGTGAATCTTGTATCTAGATAAGGCTATGTAAATCCACTCCCTCTAGCATATTATTTCCTCGAACAATGTACTACATACACCAACTAACCAGTATAGCCTTCTACAGAAAAGCATTTTCACCAGATCTGTTCTTATATCAATACCATTTTTCTTTGCGCTAATATTCTAGCGTGATACTTGTCTGTTGTATTCTCAAAGTGCCGAGTCAATCCACTCCCTCTAGCATATTATTTCCTAGAACAATGTACTACATACACCAACTAACCGTATAGCCTTCTACAGAAAAGCATTTTCACCAGATCTGTTGTTATATCAATACCATTTTTCTTTGTGCTAATATTCTAGCGTGATACTTGTTGTAGCTACAGGAGTTTCTTTTCCTTCGCTTTTAGTTTTAGTTTTAGTTTTAGCGCGGTTGTCTCGTTTCATTCTGGTATGCTTCTCCTTTTCCCTCCTTTTTTTCTCCTCTTCCCCCTTTTTTCTTCCTTTTCCCCTTTTCCCCTTTTCCCCCTCTCACCCCCTTTCTTTGTTGGTCCCAGAGGGAATTTGGACCCCTCATTGTGTCTGTCTGGTGTGGGAGAAATACCATGCAGGAGTAAGCATTCCCAGTGTACTGATAGACCTTTTTTCAAATTTAATTTTATATTTGTATCCATTTATTAAAAGTAGCATTATAGCAAACTCTGCCGATACACACTAAAAGTATTATGGCATTTGCTAAGTGATTTTGCAATTTAATCTTGTAGCAGCCATTTTATCTTCGTTCTCCTCCTCCTCCTCCTCCTCCTCCCCTCCTCCTCCTCCTCCCTCCTCCTCCTCCTCCTCCTCCTCCTCCTCCTCCTCCTCCTCCTCCCTCCTCCTCCTCCTCCTCCTCCTCCTCCTCCTCCTCCTCCTCTTTCCTCCCTCCTCCTCCTCCTCCTCTCCTCCTCCTGCTCCTCCTGCTCCTGCTCCTCCTACTCCTCCTCTCCCCCCCCCTCCTCCTCCTCCTCCCGCCCCCCCTCCCCCTCCTCCCCTCCTCCTCCTCCTCCTCCCCCCTCCTCCTCCTCCTCCTCCTCTCCTCCCCCTCACCCCTCCTCCTCCTCCTCCTCAGCAGCAGCACAACAGCATCATTTAAGAAAACCAATTTGGTGTATATTTTACATTGCGGAATGTCATTGTGCCTGTGTTTACTAAGGTTTTAATACAATGGTTAGTACTATCACAGTAGAATAATAAATAGTAAACCAACTTTAATATAGTGCAAATGTGCATAAAAATACATGATTACCTATAAAATGGTGGCACAGGTGGTGGCAACTTCTTAGGGCAGCACAATATGCTCAGTTCTTTGTTGAAAGTTTACGTCTTAGCAACATCTAAGATCATATTAGGACGGACACGACATAGTAATCATTTAGCAGATGTGTAATGGGTGAAGGGAAGGGAGGAAATGAGGCATTTACACTTTAATCTTTTTTTCTCTTTTTTTAAATATTAAAATTCTACTCGTTTTGTGTCTCCCCCCCCCCCCCCCCCCCTTTCTTGAACATGCCTTGTCTTACTTAAGTTCTTATTGGTCTTTTTGTCATAGAATGGCACACAGTGACGAGTCTCAAATATAGCGAAATTAGAACTATGTGATTGAATATTGGAACATTTTAAGAAATTCTGAATACGGTATTTAACATTCCATTGATCCCTCAGGAAGGAATGAAGCTGGTAAATACACATACATGTGTTACTGTCATCTTTGGCATAACCGCTATGTGGGATGTAACTGCCATGTTGGGTGCAACTGCCATGTTGAGTGTAACTGCCATGTTTGTTGTAACTGCCATGTTGGGTGTAACTGTCATGTTGGGTGTAACTGCCATGTTGGATGTAACTGCCATGTTTGGTGTAACTGCCATGTTGGATGTAACTGCCAGGTTGGATGTCACTGCCATGTTGGGTGTAGCTGCCATGTTGTGTATAACTTATTGGATGTAGCTGCCATGTTGGGTATGACTTGTTGGGTGTAGCTGCCATGTTGTGTATGACTTGTTGGTGTAGCTGCCATGTTGGGTATAACTTGTTGGGTGTAGCTGCCATGTTGGGTATGACTTGTTGGCTGTAGCTACCATGTTGGGTATAACTTGTTGGGTGTAGCTGCCATTTTGTGTATGACTTGTTGGTGTAGCGGCCATGTTGGGTGTAGCTGCCAAGTTGTGTATGACTTGTTGGGTGTAGCTGCCATGTTGGGTATGACTTGTTGGGTGTAGCTGCCATGTTGGGTATGACTTGTTGGATGTAGCTGCCATGTTGTGTAGCTGCCATGTCGGGTATGACTTGTTGGGTGTAACTGCCATGTTTGGTATGATTTGTTGGGTGTAGCTGCGATGTTGGGTATGACTTGTTGGGTGTAGCTACCATGTTGGGTATAACTTGTTGGGTGTAGCTGCCATGTTGTGTATGACTTGTTGGTGTAGCGGCCATGTTGGGTGTAGCTGTCAAGTTGTGTATGACTTGTTGGGTGTAGCTGCCATGTTGGGTATGACTTGTTGGGTGTAGCTGCCATGTTGGGTATGACTTGTTGGATGTAGCTGCCATGTTGTGTAGCTGCTATGTCGGGTATGACTTGTTGGGTGTAACTGCCATGTTTGGTATGATTTGTTGGTTGTAGCTGCGATGTTGGGTATAACTTATTGGGTGTAGCTGCGATGTTGGGTATGACTTGTTGGGTGTAGCTGCCATGTTGTGTATGACTTGTTTGGTGTAGCTGCCATGTTGGGTATGACTTGTTGGGTGTAGCTGCCATGTTGAGTATAACTTGTTGGGTGTAGCTGCCATGTTGGATGTAGCTGCCATGTGCCATCGTGAACAGCTTCATCTACACTCCAGGCGGCCCATCGTCACCCCGCCTTATTTTTGTTGTCTCTAGTTGTTCTTGTTCAGGATGTTATCGCTGACCTGACAGTTCCATACGGCGCCTAATGTGAACGAACGCAACTTGGGTCCATGCGTCGCCCTTTTCCTGAAAATGAAAGAAATGGTTCGGATTGAGAGAAGGCTGAAGGGTTCTCAGGAACGAGGCCAGAGTTCACCGTGCTTGGGGAGGTACGGACGGAATGCGACCAAAAAAAACGGGCGTCATAAAGTAGAAAGGGCCAAGAAGGGTGTGCAGCCCTTCTCCCTACCCCCCCCCCCCCCCAAACCTACCCCTACCCATTCCCCTCTCTCGCACCTCCTCCAGCTCCCCCTCCAGCTCTCCCTCCCCTCCATCTCCCCCGCCCTATCCCCTTCCCCTACCTACCCGCCCCTCCCCTCCCCTCTCCCCCTCACCCCCTCTCCCCCTCTCCGTCTCCCCCTCTCCCCCTCTCCGTCTCCCCCTCTCCCTCTCCGCATCTCAGCATCTCAGCATGGACAGTGACGGCTCCGAATAGACTGACACGGGTACAATGGCGGTGGTTCTGGGTTCAATACAACCATAGTGATGCGGGTATAATTGTGGTGATAAACTCATGTATGTGCTGAACCCTTTGTTTGTTGGAGTTTTACATTTTCGCAAAATCTAAGGTAAAGTCGCCATGAGTGCGCACTGTCACAAGTCGGTACCAGTCTTGATATGACCTTAGATTGGTTGTTGTTTTACATCCTAGCAACATCTAATGTCATATCAGGATGGGTACTGACTTGTGACAGTGCACACTCATGGCGACTTTATAGTGCTCCCCACTGGGAAACCCGGGCCACCATTACCATGACCTGATATCCTGCTCAGTCACATTATCCTGAAACTGAACACACTAGTCCTTGCCCTGTCCTAATAATGTTGAGCGCCTGGATAGTAAGCGACAAGTATAAATTTTTAGGTCATTAGTTTGACTCGTAGATGTTGTGAGGACATAAAACTCCAACAACCAACCATCTAGTGAGCGCCAATCACGTGGTTGCGGGTTGGCAGCTGAAAGTGGACGGGTCCCCCGGCCGTATTGCGCTGTGTGCACAGCGTGTCTTTAAGGCGACCCGGCGCCTCCCTCCTGGTCCCCTAATTGAAACGCCAGTTGCTGTACACGTCATGCACCGGTGTGGACGTGGTAACAGTTAGAAAAAAGATCACCCCGTACTTGTAGTAGGGGTGTTGGGGAAATGAACTGAGCTGATAAATTCTTAATTTAAGAAGCAAAATATATTCTTCACACGATTCTTCAAATTTCCCCGCTACTTCTGATTTGAAAAATATAATAAAACATAATTTAACGCACCTTAAAAGTGTAATCAACGGCGTTTTATCGCCGCCATCTTGTCTTTTGACATTCTCGCCCATTTCACCAACTCTGTGCCGATACAAGTAGCCATTTGATACTGGAACCAGGGAATTTGTTAGTTTGTTGGTACATTAGTTGTTTAAGCAGGGGAAAGTTCAGTCGCAAATGACTGGTCTTCCTAATTCCACTGCTCCTTGCCCTATCCTAGTAATGCCAAGCATCTGGCTAGGAAGTGACGAGTATCAATTTTCAAGTCATTGGTTTGACTTGACCAGGATTCAAACCCATGATCTACCAACACGGGAGATGGATGCTCTAACTCATTCGGCCATCCTGTCTACTTCCTGCTCCATACTAAAGCTATTTTCGCCCGTATTTAGACCATGTTGTCGTTCACCCCTCTACTGCAAGTACGGGGTGAATCTTTTATCTAGGTAGACGTGTCGTGATCAGTAGTATACTTGAGCGCAACTGCTTAAAGTGTGAGTGAGTGAATTGTGGGGTTTTATGTCATGTCGGGAACTATGGCCATGTTCATGGCGAGCTGTGTACAAGTCCGATGGTTTTGAGTTTTTGTCTGAGATAAATAGATTACTATTAGGTTGACTGTTATTATCTATCTTACTTTAGTTTGAAGTAACTTTTATTTTAAATAGCTAACCTTTGAGCTATTTGAAATGCAAACATGACAAATTAATTTTGGCAAGCACACCAAAACTCTGACAAAATAAGCTTCTGCAGTAAAAGGTTCTATTAAATTGACTTGGTATTGCCTTCTATGTGACAACTGCTTACAGTTGCATAGTCTGTTCAAAACCAAAACAATGATCTAGATTTGATTCTACATATTCAACTTAGATACTGGTCCACTTATTAAGCATTTGTTGGTGCATAGAAGGCCGTAATAAGTCAATTTAATAGAACCTGTTGCGACTGAAGTATATGGTGTCAGAGTTTGCCAAACTTAATTTGGCATGTTTGACATATTAACCATTCAAAATAAAAGTTACTTCAAACTAAAATAAAGTAGATTACAACGATCAGCATAATATATTTATCTCAGAAAATGGCAGAAACTCAAAAGCATCGGACTATGCAACTTTAATAAATGCATCAGTATGTAACTTATTCTAGGTGTAGAATCAAATCTAGGTCTGAAGCCGTGTTTACACGGGCGAGTTAAAATGCCTCATATAAAACCACTTGTCTAGATCGATTTACATTTGCCGTGTAAACGCGACGCTGAGGCGTTTTAGTGCTGAATCGATTCATATAAATCGGTATATGTAAACCACCTTGCGAGGTAGTATAGATGAAGCGATACAGCTGGTTCCCGGGCGGCGATAGTGTAAAATAGCGGTGCTCGCCGGATACAGGCTCAGGTGTAACTATACACTGGTGCCCGGCAGTGTTAGGGACCGATTAGGCCGAAATCTATTGAATGCGATCATATTTAACAGAATTACATACTCAAATAATGAAATTTAATTAAATTAACCCTAAATTCCAAGCGATATTAACGTAGCAGCTACATCGGCGTCGTTATTCATATTGTCGAATCGACGAGTGTAAACTAAACAAAAGCAGTGCTCGCCGGCTACAGGCTCACCACCTAAGGCTGCTGGTTAGTATGGACTTGCTCATGCGCAGATATCGATTTCCCCGCATTCAAACTCGTTCCGTGTAAACGCGCCACTACAACGATTCATATAAATCGATTTGTCTTAAATCGTTTTACACTCGCCCGTGATAAAACACAGCTAAATTTTCAGGTTTTGAAAATGAGATGTTTTCATTGGCCATAAGCAGCTTTACCCCCACCCCCAACCCCACCCCCTCAAGAGAAGGGAAACCGTCAAAAACAAAACAAGAATCGAAAAAACACGGGCATTTACTACCCGAGTGTCAGTTATCTCTGCTATCAGGAGCGATGCACTCTGTCTATTTACCATAATCATCGCCGTGGGCGGCTAGACTTGCTTTTTAACGATTAGCTCAAAGTGACATAGTCCGATGGTTTTTGGTTTCTGCCATGTTTTTTTTACAGATATATATATATTAGGTTTATCATTATAATATGCTTTACTTTAATTTGAAGTCAATTTTATTTTATTTTGAAGAGTTAACTTTGGAGATATTTTTTTTTTTAATTTAA
>CM059191.1:96123193-96153201 GCA_030323885.1 Branchipolynoe longqiensis
TGGACAAGTGAAAATTTACATTATTTATAACATTTGTTTTAATTTGTTTGTGTAGTTTTATTCCCATGACCATGGAGGTTAACTGAGATAATAAAGGTAAGTAGTGTGGACAAGTGAAAATTTACATTATTTATAACATTTGTTTTAATTTGTTTGTGTAGTTTTATTCCCATGACCATGGAGGTTACCTGAGATAATAAAGGTAAGTAGTGTGGACAAGTGAAAATTTACATTATTTATAACATTTGTTTTAATTTGTTTGTGTAGTTTTATTCCCATGACCATGGAGGTTACCTGAGATAATAAAGGTAAGTAGTGTGGACAAGTGAAAATTTACATTATTTATAGCATTTGTTTTAATTTGTTTGTGTTGTTTTATTCCCATGACCATGGAGGTTACCTGAGATAATAAAGGTAAGTAGTGTGGACAAGTGAAAATTTACATTATTTATAACATTTGTTTTAATTTGTTTGTGTAGTTTTATTCCCATAACCATGGAGGTTACCTGAGATAATAAAGGTAAGTAGTGTGGACAAGTGAAAATTCAGACAGACAAGTGAAAATCACACCAGACTTGTCCTATCAGCAAGTGAACATTTTTATATTTTTTTTGTGGTAAATATAGTTTATTCATTGAATAAAGTCTTTTGTCAGCGCCATGGCACTGGTCTTCCAGCCATGTGACAATACAGTTATTTACAATATATGCAGCTAGCCCAAATCAGCTGAAATAACAATATCAAACATTCAAAGACTTACATATGGTATAGTTTGACAATTCACATACAAAAATAGCAGTTATATGTTGTATTCCTACACACTTGATACATACATGTGTATTGATTAGACCTTTACATTACGGAGTGGTTAGGTGCATAGTTTCCCTTCATAGGTTTGTATGCCTACTAGTTGTGAATTGCAAAACTATCATGTTGTTGGAGTTAACATTTTGAGATGGAGTGAGTGTTAGTAGAATAGTTTGTTTATTCTGTTAGATAGAGTGTGGTTAGCTTATAGGGTTATGCTTAAAAGGTTAATACCTCAGGTGTGTTTTTGACTACATGAAGTAGTTTGAGTAAGTAGGTTGTTAGTAATGATGGGATAAACAATGCTTGGAGGATTGTATGTTTCAGTCATTTAGTAGTCTAGTACAGACTTTATTAGTGTCTATGTTTGTACAACATTGGAGTAGTGCTGGCGGTGGCCGCCAGGGAAACTAAGCGCTAAGCACAAGGAGTGAGGCTTGTCTCATCTTGGAGTAGACTCGTGGTGGCCACTAGGGAACGTAAGCGCAAGGGTGAGGCTGTCTCATCTTGGGGTAGTGCTCGGTGTGGATAATGGATAGACAGACCCGTGAATTATGGGGCGCTATGGGTGGGAATGGTGGAGGGGGGGGGGGTGGGAGAAGCTGGTGAGGACCACAGTGTATGCCCGCCATGTTGTACTGCCAACTGGTGAGCGCGCTAATGTAAGACACTGGCTGCCGCGGGGGAGCACGGGATAGCATGCCTCACTGTGGAGGCCTTCCATAATTAACGAACACCAAATGGGGTGCCGGGTGGGCGGGGGGGTACGGCGACTTGCAGTATTTATTCATGGTCCCTAGCAGTGACACCGGCCACCTGTATAGTGGTAGCGCCTGGTCGTCTCCAGCCTGCCTGCATTCTTGTGTCCACACCAGTTTTATTGTCTAACGGGTTGTGGGTTCGATCCGATTTAAAACGGCATATTGAAAATTGACACTTGGTTGATATCTCGACTGGAAATGGGTGTTAGTATAGTATTAAAGCTGCATAGTCCGATGAAGCATACACTTTTCAAAACCAAGGCAATTATCTAGATTTGATTCCACATATCTAACTTAGATATTGCTGCACTTGTTGCCATATTGGTTGCCACATAGAATGGCATACTAAGGTAATTTAATAGAACCTGTTACTGCTGAAGCCAATGGTGAGTTTTGGGATGCTTGCCAGAACTAATTTTACATGTTCACACTTCAAATATCTCAAAACTTAGCCATTTAAAAAAAGGTTACTGCAAACTAAAATAAGGCAGAGTATAACGATCAGCTTAATAAATGTATCTCAGAAAAAGTACAGAAACTCAAAAGCATCGGACCATGCAACTTTAAGAGCAAAGGCTGATTGATACTGTGTTGGGTTAAAGTTGCACATTCTGATGATTTTGAATTTCTATCATTTTGTTGGATAAATATATATTAGGTTGATCGTTATAATCAGATTTTCTCAGGTTTGAAATAACTTATTTTAAAGCATAATAAAGGGTTAATTTTGGAGATATGTGACGTAAAAACATGCAAAATTAATTTTGGCATGCACATACAAATTCAGACACCATAAGCTTTAGTACTAATAGGTTCTATTAAGTTGCCACAAGTCCTTAGTCTGTGCACACGTATGTAAGTTAGATATGTCTGTGCATCCGTATGTAAGTTAGATTTGTCTGTGCACCCATATGTAAGCTAGATATGTGTGTGCACCCATATGTAAGTTAGATATTTCTGTGCACCCGTATGTAAGTTAGATATGTCTGTGCACCCGTATGTAAGTTAGATATGTCTGTGCACCCATATGTAAGTTAGATATGTGTGTGCACCCGTATGTAAGTTAGATATGTGTGTGCACCCATATGTAAGTTAGATATGTGTGTGCACCCATATGTAAGTTAGATATGTCTGTGCACCCATATGTAAGTTAGATATGTCTGTGCACCCATATGTAAGTTAGATATGTCTGTGCACCCATATGTAAGTTAGATATGTGTGTGCACCCATATGTAAGTTAGATATGTCTGTGCACCCATATGTAAGTTAGATATGTCTGTGCACCCATATGTAAGTTAGATATGTGTATGCACCCATATGTAAGTTAGATATGTCTGTGCACCCATATGTAAGTTAGATATGTCTGTGCACCCATATGTAAGTTAGATATGTGTATGCACCCATATGTAAGTTAGATATGTCTGTGCACCCATATGTAAGTTAGATATGTCTGTGCACCCATATGTAAGTTAGATATGTGTATGCACCCATATGTAAGTTAGATATGTCTGTGCACCCATATGTAAGTTAGATATGTCTGTGCACCCATATGTAAGTTAGATATGTGTATGCACCCATATGTAAGTTAGATATGTGTGTGCACCCATATGTAAGTTAGATATGTCTGTGCACCCATATGTAAGTTAGATATGTTAAATGAAATCTAGATTAGTGTTTTGGTTAAAGAAAAATAATGTGAGATATAATCTATTATATGAATAAAAATGGATGGCGCGCCGGTTTTTGATACAGGCTGGGAGCACAGAGTGGTCGGTGCTGCGGGCTTACTTTGTTAGCACTGGTGGCACACCCACCTGGGCACTTCCGAATGTTGCAAACGCGCCAGATCGACTACATTCGCCAAGATTGTTTACTCTGTTTTTGGTAGGGCCTTATTGCTCGACCAGAGCCTCAATAAACATGGCTTCCTTCCACACCTGGTTCTCCTCTCTCCTTCCTTTATAGTATAGCCTATATTTATACTTCCATCCGACTATGCAGCTTTCAAGAAAGAGAGAACTCCCCTCACCCCACTTCACTCCCCTCCGCCCTCCCCTCCCCACTGACCAACCCCCCAACACCCTCTCTCTCTACACACACATTAAGCTGATACCCTGACAAGCCCCATATCGCAGTCAAGCACGAGGAATAGGACCTGACCCGGTGTGTGGTAAAGCCTGGCGGCGTGTGGTGGAACTAATCGGGACGTGGTCTGCTGGGACTATCGGTTGTATGAAGTGGTTCGCAAACTACGCGCTGCATTCAGTCAGTTTGTGTAATGGTGGTTAACAAAATATATATATTAAATAAATGTAAGAACTAGCGTACTTCGGAGCCTTGATCACCGACCAGCCGTGGTATTTATTAATTTAAATATTTTCTTTCTTTAATATAAAAGAAACTGGGTTCAACAACAAAAACCTGGTTAAAAACGTCATATACTTTTATATAGCACCCCCTTCCTCCATTCTCTATCTCTCCCTCCATTCTGTACACAAACCGGACGGTAATGTCCGCTTCCCAAGAGGGAACTCGTGGGATTGATACCCGCTGCAATCAAACAAAATATAATAAATTCGAGACTGGGTGCTCTTACTGGACAGGATGGCTGAATCGATAAGACTAAGACTAAGAGCGCTGGCTGGTTTTCCATGTGGGAAGTCGTGAGTTTGGATCCCCAGCCGATGACTTCCAAATTTGATACTTTTCACTACCTAGCCTAGCGCATATCATTAATAGGAGAGGGCAAGGACTGGTTAGCTCAATGTCAGGGTAATGTGACTGAGTAGAATACCATGTCATGATGCTGTTGGCCTGGTCTTCCAATGACACTATAGAGTCACTGTGAGTGCGCGATGACCAGACAGGGTGGCCGAATGAGTAGAGCGCCTGTCTCCTGTTTTGGGAGATCGGGGGATACAAACCCATGAGTTTGTGGGTTTGAATCCTGGTGGAGTCAAATCAATGACTTAAAAGTTGATACTTGTCACTTCCTAGCCTGGCGCCCGGCATTATTTGGATAGGGAAAGGACTTGTTGGCTCAATGTCAGGATAATGTGACTGAGTGGGATATCAGGTCATGGTGCTGGCGGCCTGGTTTCCCAGTGTGGCAGCAGTATAAAGTTGCCATGAGTGTGCACTGTCACAAGTCGGTATCCGTCCTGATATGTAAATCAGGACGGGTACTGATGTACCTTGCCTTGGATGTTGCTAGGACATAGAACAACAAACTATACTGAGTGCGCGCACTGTCACAAGTCGGTACCCGTCCTGATATGACCTTAGATGTTGCCAGGATGTAAAACTCCAGCAACCAACCATTTCCCCATACCTCCCTCACCAGACATGCGCTCACCCATCCCCCAACGCCCACGCTCCTGCAGCAATCAGACATCACAGAACAAATCACAGAACAAATCACAGAGCGGTGTCGAGCGGCTCCCACCCTGCGAGCTGCTCACGACTGCTTGTGCACCTCTTATCTGCAAATAGCCCGCCCCTCCTTTGCCCGCACCCACTCCTCATTGCCCACGGCCAGTGTCTCTCATTCCACACGTCCTCACTGCTGCCACTACCACCACCATCACCACCACCAACACCACCAACACCACCACCAACACCACCAACACCAACGCCAACACCAACGCCAATGCCAACAACACCATTACCACCACCATCACCGCCACCATCACCACCAACACCAACACCACCCAATGCCAACAACACCATCCCCATCACCACCACCATCAACACCACCACCACCAATACCACCGATACCACCACCACCAACACCAGCACAACCACAACCACAACGACCATCAACACTACCAACACCAGCCCCACCACCAACACCATCACCAACACCGCCATCACTGTAGTGGTTTGCACTGACCTCTCAGGCAAGGAGCCGCATAGACAGGTAGGCGTGGGTAGTGTGTTGATATCATGGAGCCTAGGTGGGACACTGGCCCGTAATGCAAAGAGATGTGGGTTTGAATCCCGCTCTAGGCGCAATATTTCCCACTTTCATCACCCCCACGACACTGGTTCCGTGACTAGGATCCTGTACAAGATACACACTGTATAGTTGTTGAACCTACCCTGTGTATGTGTATATATATATGTAAGTGCATTGCCTGTATGTATGTAATTGTAAGCATTAAAAGTCTTACAATTCCAGAGAGACGAGTGTAGTCGTCTGCACTGACCTCTCTTTTCACTTAATTATTGGCATTTCATTAACCATAATCAATGGTGAGTGAATGTGCATCTCACCAGCATCCTCCTTATCCCGTCTTCTCCACTTGCCACCCTTCCCTCCCTGCCAGCCTAGCCATGCTTTCACTCAACTTCACAGCTTCCCAGGTCATGTCCATTTCTCCATCCCCTTTCTCCATCCCCTTTCTCCATCCCCTTTCTCCATCCCCTTTCTCCATCCCCTTTCTCCATCCCCTTTCTCCATCCCCTTTCTCCATCCCCTTTCCCCATCCCTTTTCCCCATCCTCTTTCCTCTTACCCTCTTCCACCTCCCTCTCTCCATCCTTTCCTCCCTCCGCTCCCCGTTAGCCTCCGTTGCCCCTTCCCTTTCCCCCTTCCCTCCCATCTTCCCTCTCCCCACTTTCTCCTCACCCCTTTCTCCCCTACCCACTCCACACTATCCCGTCTGTAAAATATTTAGACTTTCTACACATAGTTACATTATAAAATAGATTCCATTTAAAGTGCCCATTTGTTTTAGTTAATAGATAGAAGAATGTGTAACTCATTGCTGAACCCAGACTGATAGGGTGGGAAACAGTCATGTTTGCTATTTAATGTTTAATGTGTATTGGATCTGGATTGAATTTGTATGGAGTGCATCGGATATGATAGAGGTGTCGGGTCGGGTCAAGTTGTCATGACCTGGTGGTAGCTGGGATGTGGGAATGAGGGGTGCACCTGAGCTGCACCCATCTCTACTGTCCTGGAATCTCAAGATGGCCACCATGAAGAGTAAAATAACAATATGCCATGGATCAATGACATCATGCACCTTCAATAATATCATGTACCTTCAATAATATCATGTACCTTCAATAACATCATGTACCTTCAATAACATCATGTACCTTCAATAACATCATGTACCTTCAATGACATGCCTGTAGGAGTGTTGGAGAGATTAAAAGCCTGGGAGAGCTGGCAGTCACCACTGAGCCTTTCATGTGACAAGAGGTACTTTTGTGTCCATCCTCTATTATGTGCTATACCCACTGTAGCCAATTCACAATTATAGACAGGCAACTATAGGACTCAGCTACACCACACCATTTCCTATACTACACCCTCTGGTACTTCATGGTATTTTATTTATATTTAACTTTCATTTCATTATAGCTCACTTTCGTTTATAAAGATCTGGCGACCACCTTTTAAAAGGGATTAGCCTATAGATTACACCTCTCCTCTCCCATCTTTCCCATCTTTCCCAACTTTCCACTCTCCCCCACTTTCCTGCCTCACTTTCCCCTCCCCACTTTCCCCTCCCCTCCCCACTTTCCTCCCCACTTTCACCCCCTCCCCACTTTCCCATCATCTCCCCACTTTTACCTCCTCCCCACTTCCCCATCCCCAATTTCCTCTCCTCTCTCCACTTACGCATCCCCACTTTCCTCTCCTCTCCCCACTTTCCTCTCCCCTCCCCACTTTCCTCTCCCCTCCCCCTCCTCCCCTACTTTCCTTCCCACCTCCCCGACCTACCCTACCCTATCCCCCCTCGCCCCTGTCCATCCCCTCTGCTGCCCGCCTACCTCGTCTGACAGCCAGATCACGGGACGCAGGCAGACAAACACGCCCGAGTTGGCCCCCTCCCCTGTACGTGGGCGAGTGGCGACAAGATGGAGCAGCCTGGAAGCTGCTCACAGCGCGGTATCTGCTCCAAACAACTGCCCCTGGGGGGGGGGGGGGGGGGGGGGGGGGGGGCTCATCTGGCGGCCCTCAGTCTGTGTACCTCCTCACCTCCCCACCCCCCACCCCACCACACACACACACACCACATTCCCACGGAGCCTCGTTACTGTTAGACATGGCAGGCGGGCCGGGCTCCGTTGTGCCAACAAGGCGTGCACCTGTAGTCAGTCAGTCAGTCATGCATGACTTAGCTGTGATTGGACGCCGTGGCTGCGTTTATTCATCAGTGCCCAATTTTGATTGGCTATTGGCTATGAGGAAGCAATGCACAGTTTCTTGACCGGTCAATGCTATTTGTTTTTGTTATTTTTAATGCCAAAGTTGTCCCTTCTCAGTCCTTTGGCTGTTCGTCTTACACTGACCAAACGTATTCTAATAAAGGTAATATGCAGCGGTCCTGGCGTTGCTCGGCTATTTGGAAAGCTCTAACTGTCCCATTTAAGCTGCATAGTCCGATGAAAATATCAAAATTTCCAAATCAAAACAATTATCTAGATTTGCTTCTGCATATCTAACTTAGATACTGGTGCACTTATTAAACATTTGACACCACATTGAGCTGAGGAAATTTAATAGAACCTGTTACTGCAGAAGCTTATGGTGTCAGAGTTTTGGCGTGCTTGCCAAAATTAATTTTGCATGGTCATACTTCAAATAGCTCCAAGGTTAGTCATTTAAAATATAAGTTACCTCATACTAAAGTAAGGTAGGTTATAACCATCAATCTAATAAATTTATCTCAGAAAATGAGTGAAACGAAAAACCATCGGACTATGCAACTTTAACTTCTTAAGACTGGTCAACCTAACTGATTGCCAGCAACACGATTGGACGGGATGGCCGTATCGGTAAGAGCGCTAGCTGGCTTCTGGCGTGGGAGGTCTTGGGTTCGAGCCCTGGCTGAGTCAAACCAGTGACTTTCAAAATTAATATTTGTTGCAACTTCGCCTGGTGCTTGGTATTTATTAATAGGATAGGGCAAGGACAGGTTTGCTCAGTATCAGGATACTGTGACAGAATGGGGCATGATGACATGGCCCAATCTTCCAGTGGGGCAGCACAATAAAGTCACCATGAGTGCGCACTGTCACAAATGGACTCCCGTCCTGATATGATATTAGATGTTGCTAGAACAAGAATTGAACTCTTCAAATCAATATTTGAGACAACCGTGTAGCTTACCAGAAGTATTTTACTAACTTTGCACTTCCCGCTTGTGGCAATTATTTCTTTGTTAAAGTCCGATGGTTTTGAGTTTTTGTCATTTTCTTAGATAAATATATTAGATTGTTTATTTATTAGATAAATATATTGAAACGTTGTAATCTACTTCACTTTATTTTGAAGTAACTTTGATTTCAAATGGTTAACTTTGGAGGAGATTTGAAATGAAAACGTATCAAATTAATGTTGGCATGCTTGTCAAAATGCTGACACAAAATGCTCTATTAAAGCTGCATAGTCCGATAAAGCATTAATTTGTTTAAACCAAAGCAATTACTTAGATTTAATTCTACATATCTAACTTAAATACTGATGTACTTATTTGCCACATAGAAGGGAATACCGAGTCCATTTAATAGAACCTGTTGCTTTAGAAGCCATGGTTGGCAACATTAATTTGACATATTTGCACTTCAAGCATCTCCAAAGGTAGCCATTTAAAACCAAAGTTCCCATCAAACTAAATTATGGTAGATTATAGCAATCAATTTAATATGCATATCTCAGAAAAATGACAAAAACTCAAAACCATCGGTCTATGTAACTTTAAATTGACTTAGTAATACTATCCCCTTCTATGCAGCAAGACAAGCTCTAAGCACGCCAATATCTAAGTTTGGTATGTAGAAAATCAAATCTAGGTACCCGCTTTGGTTTTGAAAATTTGATCCTTTCATTGGGCTAAGTACTTTGGTTTTGAAAATTTGATGCTTTCATCGGACTAAGTGCTTTGGTTTTGAAAATGGGTCATTCTCTAAAACTGGGCACCACATATTTGGTTTCCACATTACGATGCTGATAATTTGTTCTTTCTTTTATTGATTGCAAGTCAAATAATTAGTGTATCCTCTGTGTGTCAAGTATGTTACCAATAGTACATTTATTGAAGCTATCCCAAGAAAGAAATTAAAAGTTTACTTATTTTATTTTGTGCTAAAGTGAAAAAGTGAAAATTTACACATTTACACTATGCATGCATCCAAACTTTTTTTCAACTTATTTTTCAACTTTTGTCTTGTAAGTCATAACCTTGTCTGCTTAAGAGTAATCAATAAAATCTCGTTTGACTGTTTTATATGTTAAAATGAGGTTCTGGATGTGTCTTTGATTTTCATGTTACACGAGTGATATTAATGTATTGCTCAATTTGTATAAGATCTAATTCAAGAAGTGAAATTCATTTTTTTCAACTCTGACATATGCACAACATGCAAACCTTCATAGGACATTGAATTAGGCTATTATTTGGAAGGTTTTTTGTTCTTATTTGGAAGGTTTTCACTTGGTTTCCATGTCACACTTTCGTGCCCAGTTTTAAAGAATGACCCAAATTTGATGTTTTCATCGGACTATTCAACTTTAAATCCTGTGCGGTGTGTATTGCACTAACTAGTACAAACCAGCCGATTGCAACCAAGCACGGACAAGAGAGTGCCAGAAGACCACATCTGAATCTGGCCGGCGGCGTCCTTTGTCTTTGATGTGAGCGGCCGAACCCTGGCGGGGATTACTGGTACTAGCCTCGGGTTTCAGTTAGATAGCTGCCCGACACGCACTGTCGTCGTCTTGTGAGGGGGGATCACACGGGATGAATGCACTTAACTCGGCTCACATGTGGGCGATAATAGGGGCATTTGGTGACCTCCATTTGCATAAGTGGCCGCACTGATAACCATGGCACTGCGAAGCCAAGCACATTATAGACTACATCACGGTTCCAGCGGCGTGGTGCATTGTGGGCTGGGTCAGAGCAAAACAACCCCCCCAAAAGCACATGCCACATGCTAATACACTGGGTGCAGCTTTGAAATGTGCTAGTTTCAGCTCATCTCAGCTCTTGTTTGAAACATAGAATACTGACTAAAAAAATATATATAATAAATTAAGATATTAATCTTTTATCCAGCATTGCATTTACATCAATATAATCAGCACATCTTATGCCATGTGCATTTAGATTTAGAAAGATCTAAGGAGTCAGACTAGTGTTAGAGCCATAGCTAGAGTACTCAATGCATTGTCAATGGCAGTGAGCAATCTCCATACAGAAAAAGTAAAATATTGATAAAACTACACCACCTCGAGACAAACCGCTTGGAACAGATATAGAAAACATGTTTAACAAAAAGATTATATTAAATTGATAAGGTTAGGGTTTTTGATTTCTTTTATTTTTGAATAAAACTGACGTTTTTCACTGCGCGCATTGGCAAACTCAATGGGCGTATGCCTTTGCTTTGCTCCCAACGCCGTTTTCAGCGCATGCGCAGTCGGAACCGTGATGTAGTCTATTGGGAATGGGGGGTGGGGGTGGTAATGGAAGTATGGGGGGGGGGTGTTACAGAAGTCACCTGATGAGTGCCTTAATGGTGCCTGGGCCCGTTGGAAGGTTCAGAAGATCAGCAGCTTCTTTTAAGGGTCTTATTTAAAGTTGCAGAGTCCGATGGTTTTAAGTTTCTGTCATTTTTCTGAGATTAATATATTAATTTGATTGTTATAATCTACCTTTGTTTAGTTTGAAGTAACTTTTATTTTAAATGGCCAACTTTTGAGATATTTGAAGTGTGAACATGTCAACTTAGTTTTGGCAAGCATGCCTAATCTCCCAGACTATATGCAAAAAATGCTTAATAAGTGTATCAACAATCTAAATTAGATATATGTAGAATCAAATCTAGATAATTGTTTTAGCTTTGAAAATGTGATGCTTCATCGGACTATGCAGCTTTAACGTATCTGATTGATTGGTTTAAGGTTGCATTAGAAGACAATTGTTGTGTATTGTATTGGTGTGGTTTTTGTTGTTGTTGTTTTGGGGATTTTTTAGATTTTTTTGCAATTGCAAGACATTGCACCTGGAATGGGATTTGAATCCAAACTTCTGCCATTCCGGGCTAGAGTTATAACCATTAGACTACATAGGCTCACTGATGCAACCAACCTACCTATCTATCTGTGTAGGTCGCACAGGGATGGTTCAACATTATACAGCGCATTCAGTTTTGGGGTTGGGGCGCCACCTGGAGGCAAAGAGGAGAGATACGTGAGCTGCTTGCTAGCAGACCTACTGCTCTCCAGGTTGCACCCCAGCCTCCAGTAACCCAAACAACAAGGAGAATATCATAGAGAGGTTACAGGAATAGTAAGTCGACAGTAGCAACAGGACAAATAACAAAGCTTTCCCGTCCTGAGATGACCTTAAATGTTGCCAAGACGTAAAACTCCAACAAACAAGCAAAACAAAGCAGACGACTTTCATTGCGTATCGATTACTAGTTACTGCAACGCTGGCGGTTCTTCCTTAGTGAAACGCTGGTACATTTCAATGAGTTCCTCTGAGATTGGCTGGCATTTACAGCGAGCAGACGACAAACATAAGCTGAAAAATGCCGCCTCTAACGGCCTCACATAACGGCCACCCTGGGCGCGGGTCGGGTACCAGCGGGGCCTTACTGCCGTCTCCCATGGTTTCAATGGTAGCGCTACTGACACTGACAGTTCACTGTTATGTGCATAGGAGATAAAAGCCATTATCCCCCCCCCCCCCATTCGGCTGTCATGAACCCACCTCGGGCAAAGGGAGCAGTGGCTGGACTTTTTATTTAATAACCAACCAGCACTCCTCATTATATATATATGATCTGCATGGGAATGTCATATCAATAATGGAGTATCCCCAGGGTGTCATGGGTCTTTCTTTCTTTCTTTCTTTCTTTCTTTCTTTCTTTCTTTCTTTCTTTCTTTCTTTCTTTCTTTCTTTCTTTCTTTCTTTCTTTCTTTCTTTCTTTCTTTCTTTCTTTCTTTCTTTCTTTCTTGCTTGTTCTCTTTCTTGTTCTTTCTTGTTTTTTCTTGTTCTTTCATGGTCTTTCGTCTTCTTTCTTGTTCTTTCTTGTTATTGTTCTTTGTTTCCAATTCTTTCTTTCCTCCCTTTCTTGTTCTTTCCCTTTCTCTCCCCCCATTTTCTTTCTATTTCTTTCTTTCTTGTTCTCTTTCTTGTTCTCTTTCTTGTTCTTTCTTATTCTTTCTTGTTCTTTCGTTATTGTTCTTTTTCTTTCTTTCTTTCTTTCCTTGTCCTTCGTTGTGTTATTTCCTGTTTAAAATCCTTTATATGCAATTCTATAAAACTTCAGTAGCGATAGTTTTTTTTTTTTCTGCTCTGAAAGTAGTGCTTTTGTTGTGGCGACTCGCCTTTATGGAAGTTAATTTTGGCAGTTTCCCAATCATATTCATGTCACCACACTTGATGGTGACAGTGAGAATTTAAAGATGTCGTAAAGGCTTGTTGGCTAACAATATGAAAGTATTGTAATTCCTCTCCCCCCCCCCCACCCCCGGAACGTTGAATTCACCAAATGGTTTGAATATCCTTCAGTGATTGAAGTTTTACGTTCTAACAACATTTGAGGGTAACACAGGTTCTACGCGTCTCATATGTAGGCGAGGTCTGACGCGCAGGTGGTTAATGTAGTGTAGTAGGCTGCACTGACCTCTCAGGCAAGTAACCACATAGTCAGGTAGGCATGGGTGGTGTGTTGATATCAGGGAGCCTAGGTGGTGTAATGGTTAGCACACTGGCCCGGAATGCAAAGAGATGTGGGTTCGAGTCCCTCTCTAGGCGCAATATTTCCCATTTTCATCACCCCCATGACAGTAGCATACCGCTATGATAATTCATGTATGCCCCTGTGGGGATCGAACATGGGATCTTTCATCGAACTGCCATTACACGATAAATAAATCTACTGATGCTCGGTTGGGCTAAGCTGTCCTATATCGACAGCACCAGCCCCGGCAATGATGTTGCCGGAAATGCATAGGCTATGAAAAAAGTGAGCCGTGGGAATGGAACGACGCCTAGGTCGTCACTCACGTCGCCCAGGTCGGCAGATCAATTCTCGCGGATGCATTCCAGTGATCTGCTGCCATATGTCATACACTACTTATACTGGGGGTCTTGTGAATTATCGTGATATACCAGATGGGATGCCCTCGGCGTGGTGGCCGAATCGGTAGAGCGCGGGCTTCCCGTGCGGGAGATAGGGAGTTAAATTCCGAGTTGAATCAAAGCAATGACTTACAATACTTACTTGTCACGTTCTAGTAAAGTTCTATTAAATTGACTTAATACTCCTCCTGTGCAGTAAGTAGCAATACACACACATGTCCAACATGCCACCGCACATTCTGAGCCAGGCCAGGAAGCGACAAGTATCGATTGAAGGAGATAGGATTAGGAGCTGATTGAAATATAGCATGATGCTTACACCTAGAAAGCAGGTTTGATTATCTCTGTGTAGTGTATATAGTGAAATAAAGACTGACTACTTCCATGGCATTAAACTGTCCCCATCTCTCTCCATCCTTGTCCTTATGCTGTTGCTCCTCAGCTTTCTGCTGTCACATGAAAGGATTTGAATAAGTGTCCACGACACAAAGCTGCTTTTACGTGAGGCCCTTTACATGTTCAAATATGTAGTGGGCTGTCGGCTATACTTCACAACACAATTTGTCAGCCATGTATATGTGTAAAATATTCCGATTTACGGCATTGGTGGGGGAATGCAAATGTTCTATTATGGATCGGGTATACGTGACCAGGTGCATAGTGGTGTAGGCAGGCTATAGTGAAATTAATACAGACAAAGTGAAAGAAAGAGTATAAAGTGTAAAGAAGAAGAGAGAGTCAAGCCATCTGGTTTATTATTTATATGGTTACATGGGTTCATTGTAGAGTATCACCCCACACCCTTTCCCCCAATGGGAAACAAGCATTCTTGGCCCTACCAATAGGGATCCAGCATTCCTGGTCCCCATGGCTACCAGTGGTCTGCCCACCACCACCAAGCTGTATGGCCCCATGGCCACCACCAACCCTTGACCTTTGAGTGTGGTGATCCCTATCCCAGCAGAGGGGGTAGGCCCTGAGTGCAATCACACCCAGACCTGCCAGCACCACTATGTCTATTTACATCCCACTCAGGCAACACCAACCCATATACATACATGCGCCTGGTCACGTACGTACACCGATCAGTAATAAAACATTTGCATTCCCCCCTATGCCGTATATCGGAATATTTTACAACGAGCTGCTCCGCATCCTATTGGAGGAAGCTATGGGCCAAGTACAGCTGGTTGTTGTTTGTTGTTGTTTTACGTCTTAGAAACATCTACGGTCATATCAGGGCAGGCGTACAGCTAGTAACACTAACAGACACTGGTGGCAGGACCTAGGATCACAAGTTAAAGCTGCATAATCCGATGAAACATCAAATTTTCAAAACCAAAAGAAATATCTAGATTTGATTCTACATATCTAACTTAGATAATGGTCTATTTATTAAACATGTGTCACTACACAGAAGGGAAGATTTAGTCAATTTAATAGAACTTCTTACTGTAGAAGCCTATGGTGTCAGAGTTTTGGCGTGTTTTCCCAAATTAATTTTGCATGCTTACACTTAAAATATCTCAAAAGTTAGCCATTTAAACTAAATGTTACTTAAAATTAAAATAAGGTAGGTTATAGCGATCAACCTAATATATTTATCTCAGAAAATATCAGAAACTCGGCAGGAGTTAGGGACACAAGTTAAGTATGCATCACCAGAGGGAGCTGTGGGTAGAATACGGCTAGTAACAGGAACTGGCGGCAGGAGTTAGACACAAGTTAGGTATGCACCACCAGAGGGAGCTATGGGCCACATACAGCTAGTAATGGGAACTGGCAGAGGGAGTTACGGGCACAAGTTAGATATGCACTACAGAGGGAGCTCTGAACCAAGTACAGATAGTAGCGGAAGCTGGCGGCAGGAGTTAGGGACACAAGTTAGGTATGCACCACCAGAGGGAGCTCTGAGCCAAGTACAGCTAGTAACAGGAACTGGCAGCATGAGTAAGGGACACAAGGTAGGTATGCACCACCAGACGGAGCTATGGGTCAAGTACAGCTAGTAACAGGAACTGGCAGCACGAGTAAGGGACACAAGTTAGGTATGCACCACCAGACGGAGCTATGGGTCAAGTACAGCTAGTAAAGACACTGAAATTAGTTACACATCACCAGACGAATCGTCAAGTTACACAATTGTAGCCATGTGCATCGGATGGTTGGTTGGTTGTTGGAGTTTTATGTCCTGGCAACATCTAAGGTCATATCAGGACGGGTACTGACTTGTGACTGCGCACATTCTTGGTGACTTTATAGTGCTGCCCCACTGGGAGACTAGGCCACCAGCACCATGACCTGATATCCCACTCAGTCACATTATCCTGACACTGAGCCAACCAGTCCTTTCCCTATCCTAATAATGACGAGGGCCTGGCTAGGAAGCGCAATTATCAATTTTTGAGTCATTGGTTTGACTCGACCGGGGTTCGAATCCAGGAACCCATGGGTTCGGATCCCCCGATCTCCCACAAACAGGAGACAGACGCTCAATTCATTCGGCCATCCCATCTGGTCCTGTGCATCAGAAGAACCCAACTTAGATATTGGTGCACTCATTAAACATTTATTGCAATTTGGTGCACTTGTTCTATACTGCTATGGTAAAGAAAAAGACATGTAGCATTAGCCTATGTCCAGAATGTCAGTGTGCCGATCGGAATTTAATCTGCATGTTATCATATCGTCGCAGAGTGATGAGAACTTGTTCTCCGCCATCATCCTGTTTGTGATGACCGCGATGGCTGTCAGAGCTGAGAGTACCCCTTTGTGCACCGTATGGAGAGCCAACTCAAACTTCTTGTGCTCCTCGCTGAGTTTCACCTCAGGATACATCGCTTTGATGGCCATTCTGGGATCCCTTTGATTCCCGGAAACGTCACGGCCATCTTAGTAATTACCTCGGTATTAAAGTGCCCTTGGATGGTCTTCCTCATGAGCGTCGTGATATGAATCTTTTTACGCCTGTGCACTTTGCACTTTTTTGTTTCCTTCCCACACCATATTGCATATCTCTAAAATTAACCTTTTAAATTAACAAATTAGTTCAAAGTGAAGTAATGTATGATAAACCTAATCTATTTATCTAAAATATCTGGCCAAAACTCAATTCTAGTAGATTATGTTACTTTAATTCCAGCCATCCAACCAAAAGCTTTGCATCCTTCACTCGTTATATTACCTGCTGAACCTTTATTACGCCTCCAAATCCAATTTGCATCTCTAATTTGTTTGTTATTTGATCTGTCATTGTTCTTGGCACATTCCGTCAGCATAGTTTACCGTCTCATTAAATATAAATCCTTATCTAGTTGGTCATCCTTCAAGTTAGAAATCCTGAGTCTTCAATGTCAACTTCGGGGTGTATGTGAATGATTGCATAACAATGAATGAATTAATAGTGATTGAACAATGGCTTTTGAATCACATTTTTAATTCAGTGTGTGAGATTTGGTCATAACCTCTACGCCGAGTTATGATGATTTCGTGTTGGATTACATCAGTCTACTTTCACTAACAACAAATTATCTTTGTTTGCTTTTGTTTTTCATAGATGAGAATCTTCCGGATCTATCCGGAATTCCACATTTTTTATCTGCCCATTTTTTGTCCAAATTTGCGACCATTCGTCACTTTAGAAGTACTAAAAGATTCATAAAAATATTTTCCTGATTTGTTATTTGTCAGGCTATTCTCATGAATGGGTTTTGTTATATTCCTTGATTAAGCGTGGGGAATTGCATCTACTGAGAATAGACTACATCACGGTTCCAGCGGCATGGTGCATTGTGGGATGCGTCAGAGCAAAACAAAGCCGCGAGAAGCACATAGCACATGCTAATACACTGGGTGCAGCTATGAAATCTGCTAGTTTCAGCTCATCTCAGCTCTTGTCTGAAACTATAAAAAATATATAATAAATTAAGATATTAATCTTTTATCCAGCATTGCATTTACATCAATATAATCAGCACATCTTATCCCATGTGCATTTAGATTTAGACAAATCTAGGCACTTAGACTAGTGTTAGAGCCATAGCCAGAGTTAGTTTTACTTATTTTATTAATGTTTTTATTTATATCCTATGGTTAATGACATATGTAGAAATAGAAAATGAGTAGGGTTAACCAGATATTGGTTACATATTTCTTTGAAACAAGTTTTTGTTGACACATTTTACATTTTAATAATTAGGACAAGAATTACTTCTGGCTAATCAATGGTGATGTAAAGTGACTGAAATCGTATGTTTCTTAGCTCAAAATGCTTAAATATGGAGAGTTGTGTCTTAAACATATTCATTATATTATTATATTGCATCCTTCCATCCATATTTGGGCCAAACTGTTATTTATTTCTATTTATTTTGAATAAAATCAAAGTTTTGCCCTACGTGTATCGGCAAACTCATTGGCTGTATGCCTTTGCTTTGTTCCCAACGCCGTTTTCAGCGCATGTGCAGTCGGAACCGTGATGTAGTCTGTTGGTCGTCCTCATTCCACTACTCCTTTTCCTCCTATCATATTAATACTGAGCATCAAAGTAGCTAGGAACAAGTATAATTTCGCTCAGACGGTAGAGTGTCCAGCTGTGTAGGTGTGGGTCATCCTACCGATCCTGCTCAGTGGATCCATTTGCAGTTTGGGTTATTTTCTGTTCCAACCAGTGGTCCACAACTGGTTCATCAAAGGCTGTGGTATATGCTTGATTGATTGATTGATTGGTGGTTGCTTTACGCCATGTCGGCAGCATAGGCCATATTCACGGTGAGAAATGTGTTTTTTTTGTTCAAACCATCGCTTTTACATGTAAAAGCAGACAATCAATTATGTGCCAATAGACACTCATTAAATTAGAAAGCTCACAATCATATATTTGTGGTCAAGGGAAACAAATTCCCATAGAAAAAGAAAAGTTTTATTAATAATTGATAGAATCTATTTAGTAAACTATATGAGGTGGTACAGTCCAGCTGCCCTCAAAAAGGCTAAAATGTTTTCCTGTTTTACCTTAGTAAAAAGGTCATGCATACTGTCTGCAGTGTAGAACTGTTGGCGCAGGGCCAAAAAATCAATGCAACTTAGTAAAATGTGTTTGAATGTCAGCGGGGACTGACACCCAATACATTCAGGGGGAGGTTCCCCCTTGAGCAGAAAAGCATGTGTAAGCCACGAGTGGCCAATACGGCAGCGGCTAAGGACCACTTGGTCCAGCCGACCTCCCGCATGAGTCTGTGGTGGCTTTCCCACAGATGGTTCAATTTCTTTAAGTTTATTAATGTTTTCATCCCACTCATGTTGCCATTTGGATTTTATGTGGGTGGCTATTAGTGGTTTCAGATCAGAGAGAGGGATCAGACACGGTTCAAGATCACAGTTCAGGGCCTTCTTCGCAACCCGATCAGCTTGTTGATGTCATGACAGGTGGATGTCATACCCATCCGTTGTCAGTTGGTTCATTTTATAAATGACCGTTGCTAGAATAGGGTGATTCGTTTTCAGTCCAGCAACAGCCAGGAGGCAAGAGAACGAATCACTGTATATAACATAGTTTGTGTGGTTATACACTCCAACATGAGAAGGAGTGCTCGGGCTTCTGTAGTGAAAATCGAGCTCTGATCAGGCAAACGTATACCAAATTTTTCCCATCACCCGACTGACGCAGCAGCTACCCGGCTTTGGTCTTTCGAACCATCAGTGTATATGGAGAGGTGGTCTGCAAATTGGCCTTGAATCTCTGCATGCAGTCCTTGGTACTCGAGTGGATGTGTCCCAGACTTCCTCAGTTCCGTGAGTCGGAGGATAACCGATGGCTTTCTCAACGTTCTGGGTATATGCTGTCCTGTCTGTGGGAAAGTGCATATAAAAGACCCCTTGCTGCTTATCGGAAAGAGTAGCCTATGTGGCGGCAGCAGGTTTCCTCTAAAGAAATGTGTCAGAATGACCAAATATTTTACGTCCAATAGCTGATGATGAAAATCAATGTGCTCTAGAGGCGTCGTTAAATAAAACAAAACAAAATTGACCTGACTGGGGTTTAAACTCACGACCTGTCACACGGGAAGGGAGCACTCAACTCTTTGGGCTCCCTCGTCCGGTCATGTTGTTCCTATGATGTTTGAGCTGTAGGATTAGGTCGACAAATCACATGTCGAGATCACTTCCGTTTCCAGCTGATGTACTTCCGGTTAAATTGCCATCAGTTAATCAATTGGTACAATTGATATTTGTAACATTTATTAATTTTGCGCCGTGATTTTAGCGATCGCTAACTCTATTAAAACATTACCGTCTGATTAACCGAAAAGTGCAGTGTGCATTGTTTTGTAGCTGTAGATTGAAGGACTGGTTGGGGGTTTTCTTCGGAGTAACAACATTTTAGGTCATGAGAACAGGTACCAACTTGTTACAGTGTCTGGACTCGATAGCCGAATTGGCAAAAAAAAAGGATGGTTTCCCGTGCGGTAGGTCAGGGATTCGAATCCCGGCTGAGTCAAACCAATGACTTACAAAATTGATACTTGTCTCTACCTAGACTGGCACTGGGCATTACTAGGATAAGGCAAGGACTGGTTAGCTCGCTATCAGGATAATGTGACTGAGTGCGATATCGGATCCCAGTAGGACAGCTCTATGTGCACTGTCACATGTTGGTACCCATCCTGATATGACCTTAGATGTTGATAGGATGTAACATCCAAACAAACAAACAGGCAGTGCATACTTATAATGGTTTCATAGTACTGCCCCAATTTCAATAAATTTATATTCTACTCAGTCAAATTATTCTGAATTTTAACTCTTAAAAGAAAGCTAGCTAGCTAAAAGTTAAGTAAAGTAAATCTTAATGATCAACCTAATGCATTTAGCTATAATTAAACAAGAACGAAAGTAAAAATTCAAAACCATTGTATTATGCATCTTTAATTATTCTGAATACTGCCATTGACCAATCAGCGATCACCATGTATCGCTGATTTCCGGTCTGCTTGTTTAATCATTCACCGACGTTCTGGTCATAGGGAACTCTCCTCCGCCCCTTCCCCCTCCCCTTCCCCCCTCCCTCCCTCCTCTCCCCTACCCCTCCCCCCCACCCCCCACCCCACCTACAGAGATGGCAACTGCTCCGATTTTGTAGGAATACTTCGGATTTTGGACAACAACCACAACAACCAACCCCCAACACACACAAAAAAAACACAAAAACACCACACAACCCACCCCCACCGCTAGCGTGCGTACGTATGCCACCACACAACAACACCCCAACCCCCCCAATTACTTTCTTCCACTATTATGATTCCATGTGCAAATCTACCGATTTTTACTCTCACCCACCTAAAAGAAAATTAGCTAATACGAAAGGCAAAATCAGCTACTTACCGCAGCTTAAAGACATCAGCAGCTCAAGGTGGCAAGCAGAGCCTAGAAAATGACACATAGACACATGGTGGGATACATGGTGGAGTTGTATGAAAAAGTATATATAATATAATTATATATTATGATTATACTATATCATGATATATATATGTCCGATTGTTGTGCCGTGTGTTGCTACACAAAAACTTATCTTCCTAATAAAATGTTAAAATCTTTCTATTTTTGGTCACACAGTGTTGGCATCGACCTCCTGTGTGCAATCTATTCTTCTCTGCACTAGTCAGATGCTCCTCCTTCCATAACAATTACATTATTCTCCATGACTGAATATCGATTTCATCATTTCCATCGGGTGCATCCCGTTAAGCCTCAACTGAAGGACTTCTTAGCCCACTAAGGCCTGAAATTTCCCTAGAATCTGGGTCTGTATAGGTGGATAATGTGTTTAGATTAGATTAGAGTGTTTGAGCTGTATGCTCAACCCAAGTCAGAGACTCCACCATCAGGGCCCATTGTATGTGGTGAGGATGCTCTGTTCAGTTCTGTCGTGTGCAGCAATGAATTTGAATCTGCTGGTGTTAGCTGGGTGTATCCTGGAATCTGAGGTTCAACAGGGCCCATATGTATGTGTCCGGGTTAGTGGTCATAACCCTGCGTCGTGCGGATTTCCCGGGTTAGCGGCGAAAACTGCGTATGTATGTGTCCGGGTTAAACTAACTCGGCGAGCGTAAAGTCGCCTGACACTAACCCCAAGCGACAGCAGGGTGAAAGGTAGGGTTAGGAACCGATGATGCCCAAATCTATTGAATGCAATCATATTTAACAGAATTAGATACGCAATAAGTGAAATTTATTCAAATTAACCATAAAATCGAACCGTTATTAAGGCTCCCGCCGCATTGGTGGCGTTATTCATATTGTTGAATCGACGAATGTAAAGTAAACAAATCGCCGACGTCGATATCCATACTGTCCGCCGCCGCTGCCGCCACCGAATCGCCGGCTATATATTAGGCCCAAATCTATTCAATGCGACCATATTTAACAGAATTACATATGCAATAAGTGAAATTTTATCAATTTAACCCTAAATTCGAAGCGTTATTAACGCTGCCGCCGCATTGGCGGTGTTATTCATATTGTCGAATCGACGAATGTAAAGTAAACAAATCGCCGCCGCCGCCGAATCGGCGGCTATATATTAGGCCCAAATCGATTCAATGCGATCACATTTAACAAAGTTAAATAGCCAAATAGTGAAATTTTATCAATTTAACCCTAAATTCAAAGCGTTATTAACGCTGCCACCGCATTGGCGGCGTTATTCATATTGTCGAATCGACGAATGTAAATACCCACACAGGGGTTCCCCAAATCTATAGAATAACTGAAATGTTAGCTAACTCGGGCGCATTTTGGTCACATACATCCCCCGTGACACATTTGGAACCCTGGGGTTAGATAACCCGGCACCCTGCTTTAACCCCGGTTGGGTTAAAAATTGGCTCATACATATGGGCCCTGGTATTGCTGTTAACACCTTGTCAAGCTGTCCATTGAATGATTGTACACTGCCATTTGATAGGATTCTTATGTAATCTGGCATTGTATTGAACAGCTGAACTTCCTAGACAGAAACTTCCTTCCCGCAGAGAGTTTGTATTTTGTTGATTGTGAGGCTTTTGTATTTATGGCTGGAACCTTACCAAGTCTACCATATCTTTTTGAATGCTATGTCATTATGCCATAGTTAGGTACTTTTCCTTCCAGGTGTATATAATTCGATATCTCTCACATATTATTATGAACCACATGTACATGGTTAAAGATTTCAGCGGTCTTTGATAATTATCAATTTCTGACAATTTTAAAGTATTTGGACAATTTCAAAATCTCTTACATCCACCTCCATCTATTACTTAATTATTATCACAGAATGCCAGTAATATACCACAGAAATGGATGGAGGTGGTAGTGGTGGCAGTGAGGAGCGGTAGCTATTACAAGGGGAGGATTTCCACAAAGACACAGCCATTCTCTCATATAGGCTTAGCACTGTCAGGGAATCGCAGAAAATTACCGGAAGTCGGCTTTAATACAGTGTTCTCCAAGCACAACTTTAGCCAATCAGTACAGACCAGACGGGATGGCCGAATGAGTTAGAGTGTCCGTCTCCCGTGTTGGTAGATCGTGGGGTCGTGGGTTCGAACCCTGGTCAAGTCAAACCAATGACTTAAAAATTGATACTTGTTGCTTCCTAGCCTGGCGCTCGGCATTATTAGGATAGGGCAAGGACTGGTTGGCTCAGTGTCAGGATAATGTGACTGAGTGGGATCTCAGGTCATGGTGCTGGTGGCCTGGTCTTCCAGTGGGGCAGCACTATAAAGTCACCATGAGTGCGCACAGTCACAAGTCAGTGCCCATCCTGATATGACCTTAGATGTTGCTAGGACATAAAACAACAACAAACAAACCAATCAGTACAGACTGTAGTGTGCGTCTGCGTGCATGTGTATGCGTGTGAGTGTGCGAGTATGTGTGTACTTAAGGACATTTAATCAGACGCTGTCAGTATTTCTGGTATTGTATCCTTAAATCAAGACATGTACACTGCTGAGATAAGACTTGCTTTGTTGGGGCTAGTATAGGATAGTATGTAAACATCAATGGCTGGGCGTGGCTTAGAAAGATTGATCGTGATGTGTATGATAAATATGACAAGTGTCTATCACAAGATTGCATGTAGACATGCAGCCCAGTATCGCTATCGCTGACACCACTGTTGTTGCAGAGAGTGGTACTCCATCATTATAGGACATCATCATTCGTAGATCAGAATTTGTGAAAATATTGCGCCCTTAACCAATGGTTATGAGCAATCAAATTGCAGGTTATAAAATCAACTGCGGTGAGTCTTCTACCAAGCCCCTGCTACAAGAGGTTAATTCAGTTGACCTAATTCTCATTGAAACCAACATTGCACCAATTGACCATGCTGCCATAATGTTGCATTATATTTATTTTGTAACTTAATTTTTGGTGCCAGTTCAATTGAACCACATAAGCTGCTAATACATCAGTTATTATAGTTCGCCAGTTAAAGGTGCAGAGTCCAAGAAAAGGTTGAATTTGTTCAAATTAAAGCACACATTTAGATTTAATTCTACATATGAAGGCTTGAGTCGCAAAAACCGACAAACGCCATTCGGGCTAAAATGAAACCATGACTACCAGGTTTGAGCTGAATGAAGCTGCCATCATTCCAATAATCAACTCTGTTTTCACGCAGAAACCAACACATCCCCTATATAATGCATTACTGAATAGGAGATTTCACTTGTAAAGCACAACAAATTCTAATTTGCCGAGAACTACTAAATGGAATTTGTCAGTTTTGGCGCCTGAACTTTTCATACCTATTCAGCATAAAACAACTACCAATCAAATCAAATCAAATCAAGCCCACCAAATAGCCCACAATGTTACAATGCCATTACCACTCGGTTATTGAGTTATTGAATATTGAGATAAGGCTATAGAAAGTGATCCAGACGCGGATGTGTGGTTAGAGATGGGGGGAGGGAGTAGGTATTTACAGAGGGGAAGGAGGAGGGAAGTGTGTGTTTTGGGTATGCCGGGGGCGGGGGAGGGAAGGATGAGGGGATGTGTATAGAGAACAGTGGGGGAGGGGAGTGTGTCAGGGAGGGGAAGGAGGGGGACGGGTGTCTGAGGGGGCCTGATGAGGCTGATGAGATCTGCACTGAGAACTGAGAGGACACTTGGGAAGATGTCCAGTGATGGAGTGTAGGCCACAAGGATAATACTCTTTAAATATTTACTCTTTAAGGGTTGGGTTGGTTCACAATGTAGTTCATTTGTGCATTGGCGGAGAGCAATTGTTAACAGTTATGTTTGCAGGTTGGTTGTTGGAGTTTTACGTCCTGGCAACATGTAAAGTCATATCAGGATGGGCACTGGCTTGTGACAGTGCACACTCATGGCAACTTTATAGTGCTGCCCCACTGGGAGATCAGGCTGCCAGCACCATGACCCAATATCCCACTCAGTCACATTATCCTGACCCTGAGCTAACCATTCTTTGCTCTATCCTATTGATGCCGAGCACAAGGCTAGGAAGCGACAAGTATCAATTTTATAAGTCACTGGTTTGACTCGACCGATAACCAAACTCTCGACCTCCCATGCGCGAGGCCCGCGCTCTACCGATGTGGCCACTGTGCCAGGTGAAATGTTTGCAGTATTTAGTTGGAGCTCACAGCTTGTTTGATAATAATGGAAGTAAAATTTAGTGTTTGGAGCTAGTTATTTATCATATTATGTGAAGGGAGTCATCCAATGTTGTTAACATTTTCACAGTGATGCAAAGAGTATTACTTTTCCAGACACCCCACCACCACTCACCTTAACAAAGTAGTACACATCAATGATTTATCACAACATGACAATGGTTTTAATTATATCAAGATTTTATGAAATGATGAAGTCATACTACATTATATGCGTTGAATGACTAAAAATGGTGAAAACTTTGGATGACTGTGTGCTTGAATAGAGATCTAACACTCTAGTTGCTCCTCAGTCATGACTCTTGTTTATTTATTTAATCCATAATGATACACTATGCCTTTCCGTTTGGATTTATGGCTGGTGTTACATCCTAGTGTGTGCTCAGCTCTTGGTTTCATTCTCCTGGAATGATGGACGACTACTCATAAATACAGGTTAACTGCAGACACATTGACTTCCCGACTCTATCACGCACTCACTCTCAACAACTGACAATACGGCCAGTGGCCCATTGCTGGATCAATTTGATCTACAGTCGTTCTCAGTGAATACTTATCGGTGTGCAAATCAAAGGTACAGGCCCCAAAACTGACAAATCCAGTTTAGTTTATTTCTGTAAAATAGAATTTGTTCTTTTGCTTTACAGGTACAGGCTATCAATTTCAAATCGGGTAATGTATTATATAGGGGATGCGCTGGTTCATGCGGGGGGGAAATGGATTTGATTATCGGAATGATGGCAGCGTCAGCTCAAACCTGGTCATCATAGTTTCATTTCAGCCATTATGACATCTGTCGGTTTTTGAGCCTGAACGCTTCAAATACACTAAGAGGTTGAATCACCGATGCAATATAATGTATAATTCCATAACTGCATCATCCCTATAAATCGTCCTGATATGACCGTAGATGTTGCTAGGATGTAAAACTCTAACAACCAACCAACCATCCCTGTAAATCCACAGGGATGAAAGGTCTCCACAATTTTGCGGATTTCCACCATTTTTTAAATATTCACTGATTAACGTTCACAAAATGCCAAGTATTTTGGATATATATGACAGCAATTGGTTAGTCTTGTAGTAGTGTGTACATGAGCCCCACTACCACGCGGTGGCAGCAGACACTACGCCGCACACCTACACAGTTACACTGAACAGTGCTAGGTGGTGGCAGGATAGCCACTGGGCAGACCCCAACTGGGCTGCCCTCTACTGCGTGTGGCTAGCTCACCACCACCAAGCTATAGAGGCGACATGGGACCTGGCGAGTTAGGGGGCGGGTCAGTCGACTGTTGACGCCGCGGACAGCCGAGAGGTTTTGTAATGAACCAGGTTGAAGCGTACTGAAATTAAATCTTGGCGTTCTTCCGTGAGTGCATGGCAGTGTGGAAGACCGTGGGCCATCACAGTCTTATATACCGCTCTTAGTCTTATATGACCTTAGATGCTGCTAGAACATAAACCAGAACAAGAAAGAGTTAGACATAAGCGACAATCTAGTCACAACAAGGAGAGTTGAAACCTGACTTCCAACATTTTTCCACAATTCCCTGACAGTGCTAATCTTATGGTGGAATATCCACATTTTCACAGAAATTCAGCGTTGGTTTTGCTGGAACCCGCTAGGTGGTGCCAACGTAGCGTTCCTGTTCTACAGCATTGTATCTATTTCCATACATGGGAAATAATGCACACTTAAAAGTGTATACCGGACGCGGTGACCAAATCGGTAGAGCACATATTTCCTCTGCGGAAGGGCAGGGGTTCGAATTCCAGTCGAGTTAAATTGATACTTTTCGCCATCTAACATGGCACTCTGCTTTAATAGGATAGGGTAAGGACTGGTTAGCTCAGTGTAGGTACTGTCCGCAGCGCAAAATTTGACAGATTTTAACCCTTTTTAAAACACTTCAATCTCCACTAATTCTGCTTCGTTTGAAATGAAAATTATATGAAATTAAAGCTTGTTCTATTGTCTTTTAGGGTATCTGATTTTTAGTTAGCATTATGAAATAAATTAGAGTCAATGGAAACTTGTTTGGGGGTACCATCGGCAGCTCTGTGCATGCTCGCCAAGTTTGTTTTCATCCAGTCTGAGCTACTCCCTTCCCTAAAATTGATACCTTGGTGAGCACAGTGACCTGAGCTAAAAATACCCACCATGAAAGACAGAGAAGAAACTAGGGTTCATTAGCATATCAAGCATGGCTGTTTTTACGTGGGAAATTTGATTGAACTGAAGGAGGGAAAACATTAAGACATCAATCCTCCTTGAAAATTGATCCGGATCGTGCTGAAAATTATATCATCAGAAAGCTCATGTCTTCCTCTACCTAACCAGAACAATATTTGGTTGAGATTTATATCATGCTCATCAAGGTTGGTCTGAGAAGTGACTGCTGCAAGAATGTGGCTATTGTCAGCTCGCGATGCCTAAGGATGAATGTTGTGTTTCTTTCTCTGATCAGTTATAAAATTATGTCATCATGTAGAGCTTTTAATTCTGGTTATTTTGGTATAAAGATTGCAGGGATAGGACAATTAGAATGGGAGTTATGCTATTTTTCTTAATTTTACTGAATTTATTATTGGTGGTTGCTGGGAATTTAGCAAATTTGACATGAAATTTCAGAAAGAATACTAACAGTGATGGTCTGCAAAAAGTTGAGCTTCTTATCTGTACTATAGAGAATGATATTCTTTAATATTGGACAGATCATATGCAAAATAGCTTCCAGGTGGGACCCTAAAAACCAAGATTAGGCTAATTTGGAAATGTGCACAAATCGGTCTAAAAAAATCAATCTTTAAACACTCATAACGTTGCAGCTATTCAATCGATCTAAATGATTTTGATATCATTGAGATCCGATTTAAACGATCTGTACAGATATATAACTTGTAATACTGACCAGTTGAAACAAAAAAATCACTTTGGAGTAGCTACTCAGTGTCAAGATAATGGGACGGAGTGGAGAATTCAGTCATGGTGCCAGCAGCCTGATTTCCCAGTGGGGCAGCACTATAAAGTTGCCATGGGTGTGCACTGTCACAAGTCGGTACTCATCCTGAGATGACCTTAGATGCTGCCAAGATGTAACAGTCCAACAACAAACAAACATAAAGATGTACATTTATCGAAATATAACCTAGCCAAAGTTTACTTCTTTCTATTATAAGGTTGTGCAGAAATGTGTGTTTTGCTACGATCAATTGTGTTAAAACAATTGCATTTTAACGTCTACTGATTAAAATGGTAATGTTTTGAGGTAAAAGAGGAAGTCATTAGAAAAGTGTCTCTATGTGTAGGATTTGAATCTCTCAGAACTGAAATATCTATTATTTAGTATTTATTAAACTCCATTTTGCCTTGGTCAGTGACCATCTCTAATTCAGTCCCTAATTCATCGATCCACATATCGGGCAACAACTGGTTGATATATCAGCAATATATGCTTACGCTGCTCCATGTCATTATATAAATGCGCACACATATTTTTGAATATATTTAGTTAGTTGTAAACTATAATTGTCTGCAACTCGAACTACATTCTTCTCCTTTTTTATTATTTGCAGGTGAGAGGCCCGAGGATCCATGTGGTAAAATAAGGTCTACCTTTCCCGTTGCGGTAATGAATACATTAGCCCTGCAGCATCCACCGGTAATAACAGGCTGCACACCAATCAGTGAGCTTTGAAAAAACAAAACATGTAAAATATAATATAAAGTATTGTATCATCAACACAAATGATAATGGCGTGTGGTTAGAATGGTGTCGTTTTCAGATAAATAAGTTAGTAAAAAAAGAAGGGGAAACGAAGCATAAATCAGCTATATCATTGTCTCTCACTGACTCTTCTGCACTCTCCCTCTCCTCTCCCTCTCCTCCCCTCTCCCGCTCCCTCTCCCCGCTCCCCCTCTCCCTCTCCTCCCCTCCCATCTCCCCCTCTTCCCCTCTCCCCCTCTCCCCATCTCTCCCTCTTTTCCCCTCTCACTCTCTCCCTCTGTCCCGCTCTCCCCCTTTCACTCTCCTGTCCCTTTCCTATCTGTACTTCTCTCCCTCTGTCCACTTCTCCCTGTCTGTCCTCTCTCCCTCTCTCCATGTCTCTCCCCCTCTCTCCCTCTGCCCCTGTTCCACTCTCCCTCCCCTCTGCCCATCCCACCCTCTACCAATCTCACCCTCCCTCCCTCTCCCTCTCTCCAACTCTCCCTCTTTCCCTCTCTCCCTTTCCCCTCATTCCCTCTCCCCTCATTCCCTCTTCCCCTTCCCCCCTTCATCTCCCTCTCCCCTCTTCCTGTATCCCCTTCTCCCCCGCTTCCCCTCCACTCTCTTCTTCGCCTCCTCCTTTCTTCCCCTCCCCCTCCCCTCTCCCCCTCCCGTACCCTCTCTCCTTCTCTCCCACTCCCTCTCCCCATCTGGTGCCCCGCTCTCCTCTCCCCCACTCTCATCTGAATAAATAGCACATTATAGTGTAATATAAAAAGGAGGAAAACGGGAACACCACTGACAAAAACTAAAATAACAATCTGGTATCAAAGATTAAAGGCCAGAAAACACGAACGATACAACTTTACGTATTTGAAAGTATCACGATTGAAGATGTCTCTTCGTAGTTTGTGTATTT
>CM059191.1:96153701-96172921 GCA_030323885.1 Branchipolynoe longqiensis
GGGTGGGGCACACTGTGTTGTTAGGAGGGGGTGGGGCACACTATGTTGTTATGAGAGGGTGGGGCACTGTGATGTTATGAGGGGGTGGGGCACACTGTGTTGTTAGGAAGGGGTGGGGCACACTGTGTTGTTAGGAGGTGGTGGGGCACACTGTGTTGTTATGAGGGGGTGGGGCACACTGTGTTGTTAGGAGGGGTGGGGCACACTGGAGTTTGTTAGGAGGGTGTGGGCACACTGTGTTGTTAGGAGGGGGTGGGGCACACTGTGTTGTATATGAGAGGGTGGGGCCAGTGTTGTTAAGGAGGGGTGGGGCACACTGTGGTTGTTAGGAGGGGGTGGGGCACACTGTGTTGTTAGGAGGGGGTGGGGCACACTGTGTTGTTAGGAGGGGGTGGGGCACACTGTGTTGTTAGGAGGGGGTGGGGCACACTGTGTTGTTAGGAGGGGGTGGGGCACACTGTGTTGTTAGGAGGGGGTGGGGCACACTGTGTTGTTAGGAGGGGGTGGGGCACACTGTGTTGTTAGGAGGGGGTGGGGCACACTATGTTGTTATGAGGGGGTGGGGCCCATTGTGTTTGCCCGTTCCCTGATGTCATGTCAGCCTCCACCTGCGTCGCGCTGCAATTGACGGGCCCTGGGCGCCCTGTTTGGTTTTAATAGACTACATCACGGTTCCGACTGCACATGCGCTGAAAACGGCGTTGGGAGCAAAGCAAAGGAGTTTACCGATACGCATAGGGCAAAACTGGCATTTTATTCAAAATAAATAGAAATACATAACAATTTGGAACAAACATGGATGGAAGGATGCAATATAATAATATAATGAATATGTTTAAGACATAACTCTCCATAATTAAGCATTTTGAGCTAAGAAACATACAATTTCAGTCACCTTACAGGTGATGTTTACATCACCATTGATTACCCAGAAGTATTCTTGTTCTAAATATAAAAATTTCAAATGTGTCAACAAAAACTTGTTTCAAAGAATATATAACCAATATCTGATTAACCCTACTCATTTTCTATTTCTCCATATGTCATTAACCATACAATATAAATAAAAACATGAATAAAATAAATAAAACTGACTCTGGCTATGGCTTTAATGCTAGTCTGAGTGCCTACATTTGTCTAAATCTAAATGCACATGGCATAAGATGTGCTGATTATATTGATGTAAATGCAATGCCGGATAAAAGATTAATATCTTAATTTATTATATATATTTTTTTAGTTGGTATTCTATGTTTCAAACATGAGCTGAGATGAGCTGAAACTGGCACATTTCATAGCTGCACCCATTAGCCTGGAACCGTGATGTAGTCTATTGTTGCCCGCGTCGCGGAGGGGTTGCCCAGTGCTCTTTCGGCGCTACTGAGACATCGCCGAGTGACGGGTGTGACTGGGCGGCCGGCGTACGGCGGCGCGCCGCTTAACCATCGCGTCGCATAGTCACGTGATCTAAGGATACAAAGCCACGTGGGAGGGGGGTGGGGCACACTGTTGTGAGGAGGGGGTGGGGCACACTGTGTTGTTAGGAGAGGGTGGGGCACACTGTGTTGTTAGGAGGGGGTGGGGCACACTGTGTTGTTAGGAGGGGGTGTCTGTGTGTCTGAGTGTCTGTGTGTCTGAGTGTCTGTGAGCTGGTGGTGATGGTGGTGATGGTGATGGTGGTGGTAACGATGGTGGTGATAACGATGGTGGTGGTACCGGTATGGTGCTGGCAGTAGCCAATGGTGGCGCCACCGGCCTTCGGAGACTGCGACCCGGGGCGCGGCCGGGTGATTACGTTAAGGCTCTAGATAAAGACGAGGGTCCCGGACATGGCTGACCGGGATGGGTTCGCACCTCCTAAATGTCAGTTACACGGGGCGCCATGTGAGTGTGTGGGCGCGTGTGTGCGCGCGCACCGCCATCTTAGCTCCATGGGGAGCGTCCATGAATATTGAAGCAGCCCGGTGTGGCGGTTTCAGCCGTGCGCCAGTTTCAGCCGTGCGCATGGACTCAAACTCAAGGCATTGTCAATGGTCGTGAGTAATCTTCATACAGAAAATACAGAAAAAGTGAAATATCTCTAAAACCACACCACCTATTAACAAATCGCTTGGTACACATATAGAAAACATCTTTACCAAAAAGATTATATTAAATTTATAAGGTTAGGGTTCTTGATTTCTATTAATTTTGAATAAAACTAATGTTTTGCACTGTGCGTACCGTCAAACTCAAGGCATTGTCGATGGTGGTGAGCAATCTTCATACAGAAAATCCAGGAAAAGTGAAATATCTCTAAAACCACACCACCTAGAAACAAATCGCTTGGTACACATATAGAAAACATTTTTACCAAAAACATATTAAATTTATAAGGTTAGTGACTCACGACCATTGACAATGCCTTGAGTTTGAGTCTATTTGCACAGCTGAAACTGACAGTGAGCTGAAACCGCCACACTGGCGGGCACTGGCTCACCAAGTGCACCGCAGATTCCCCAGCAGCCACCGCGCCCTACCCTCAGCGCACTCTGTCCGTGATCCAGCGCACCGACACCATGATCAGCCCCCCCCTTTCTACCCACTCCCCCCCCCCCAAGTACCCCCTCCCCCACCCAGTCAGTGCACTCCTCTACCAGTATCACAGCATACCCACTTCCCCCCCCCCCCGAAATACCTCCTCCCCCACCCACTGAGCACACCCTTCTATTGCAACATACACACTCCCCCACTTCTACAAAATACCCCCCCCCCCCCACGACACACTCACTCCACCGCCCCCAAAAGCCTCTCCACAACCCAACCAGCGCACCCCTGTCCCCGACATACCCACCTATCAACCCAACACACCACCACTTACTGCCCACCCCATCCTCCATAAAACACAATATCCCACCTACCCGCCGAACTCCACCTCCCACCTTTAAATTCCATCCATGTGATAAGAAGCAGTCCAGGATGTCATTTTGACTTGAGTAAGAAATTCCTAGTGGTCCTTGCGGTAAATAATATCGATTGATATGATTATTTGGTGGTTTTATGACAAGTCAGCCGTAAATAATCACATTAAGGATAATGATAATGGTTTTTACATAATACTCCTGCTTCTTCAGGGTCCTAGCAACATCTAAGCTCCTAGCAGGGCGGGACTATAGCTGCGGTTGGTGCTGTTCCTGCTGATATGATAATGCTTGTTTGTTGTTGTTTTACATCCTAGCAACATCTAAGGACTTGTGACACGGTGCACTCATGGCGACTTTATAGTGATGCCCCACTGGGAAACCAGGCCGTCATCACCATAACCCGATATCACACACAGTCATATCATCCTGACACTGTGCAAACAAGTCATTGTCCTATCATATTAATGCCGAGCGCCTGGATGGGTAGCAACAAGCATCAATTTTATAAGTCATTGGTTTGACTCGGCTGGGATTAGAACTCCCGACCTTCCACACGGGAAGCCTGCGGTCCTTCCTCCAATAAGGTCCCCGCGTCCGGTGATCACAACGATGACGACGATGACAACTACCGACAACAATTCTTTATACGGGGATGAAAGTCGCCTTGGGAAAAACAAAAAACAACAAAAAGTGGGAATCTCGACTTGCACTTACAGTCCCAGGGCCCCCACCCCCATGCCAGCACCCACAAAGACCCGTCGTCGTGATGAAGCCACTTTCTCCGCACACAGAAGCCACACCCAAAGCCACACCACGCCACGTGGCACCCGTCCGCCCTGCCCCTGGAAGCAGGGTAATGAATAGCGACCCGGTCAGAGGTGACAGCCACCGGGAAGCCGGGTGACGCGGAGTGCGGCCATGTGGGCAATGTGTGTGTGTGTGGGGGGGGGGGGGGTGTAAAGGGGAGTAGGGTCGGAGGTGGAATGTGAGTGGAGGGAGGTGGATGGTTGGTGTTTTACATCCTCACAATACCAGGATGGGTACTAACTTGTGACAGTGCACACTCATGGCGACTTTATAGTGTTGCTCCACTGGGAAATCAGGCCGCAAGCACCATGACCACTGAGTTACATTATCCTGACACTGAGCTAATCAGTACTTTCCCTATCCTATTAATGCCGAGCCCCAGGCTAGGAACCGACAAGTATCAATATTGTAAGTCATTGGTTTGACTCGACTGGGATTTGAATTCCCGATCTCCCACATGGAAAATTGGAAAGCCTATGCTCTACCGATTCGGCCACCGCGTGAGGGAGGTGGACAGAGTGAGTAGGAGTGAAGGTGGAGTGGGGGAGGAGCAGGGATGGAGTGAGAATGGAATGGGGTGGAAGCAGTGTGGAGGGGATGGAGTAGGGGTGGAGCAAGTGTAGGGTGAGAACGGAATATGGTGAGAGTGAGGGTGGAGTGGGAGTTGAGTGGATGGGGTGTATTGGCAAGGTGGCGGAGTGGGGTGGAGTGAGAAGGAGTGATGGTGACGGTGGCGTGGCAGGTGTAGGAAGGGGAGGGGGGTTGTGGAGACATGAACTGAACTTGCCTTATGGGGCTGTCACACTACGACGTGACAACGTCAGCGTAGGGAGAACGTGAAAAACGTTGAACTTCTCGGCGTAGTATGCAAATTTGGGCACAAGTTGAACGTGGATGCAGCGTAGTGGACAAGAGCGTAACGTCGGTAAAGCATAGTGATACCGTCATTCAACGAGAGAGGACAACGTCATTACGCTCACGGAACGTTATGAATGTTATTCCATCACAGAAGAACGTTACGTGACATTACATACGTCATGACACGGTGGTGAAACATTGAACGTATGTTGAACGTACGTTCTCCTGATGTTCTCCTGACGTTCTCCTGACGTTCCCATTACGCCGCGTGGACATTTCCACCCGGTTTAATGTGGGTCAAAGTAGTGGAACGTAGTTGAACGTAGTGAGCAGCATTTGACTAACGTCCGTTTAATGTCATTGATGTTCGCTGAACGTGTACAGAACGTATGGCGAACGTAAACCCTTACGTTCGAGGTACGTCGAAAGTTTTGAACATGTCCAAAACCTCGACGTAACTCGACGTAATGTGGCGTAGCTTGATGTCAGTCTAACATCATTATAACGTAACCCAACATACGTCAACATAATGACGAAAAATGACCACCTTAGGCTCATGTTCGCTCGTTACGTCGTAGTGTGACAGGGGTATTAGACAAAAGAAGTCTGGAACAGAGTGGACAAGGATGGGGACTGGCAGGAGGAGAGTAAAGGGATTATAACCCACAGGTGGCAGTGGGGAGAAGGAGATGGGAGGGGAGAGGGAAAGCGTATCTGAGGGGAAGGGGATGGTGAGGGAAGAGGGATATGGATGAAGAGGGTGAGGAAGGAGGATGGGGGGGATGGGGATGGGGGAGGTAAAGAGCGGAGGGAGGAGGGGGAGGCGAGGGGATTGTGAAGGCAATGAAAAAGGAGAGAGCAGGGGGAGGGGGAGAAATGGGAGGGGAAGGAGAGAGGTGGGGGAGGAGTAAGGAGGGAGGGGAAGGGGAGGGGAAGGAACGGGTGGGGGAGGTGAGGGGAGGAGAAAGAGGACGAGGAGAGGTAGAGGTAGGGGAGGGAAGGAGGAGGGGAGGAGGAGGGGAGGATGAGGGGAGGAGGAGGGAAGGAAGAGGGGATGAGGAGGGAGAGGGTTTGTTGTTGTTTTACGCCCTAGCAACCTCTAAGGTCATATCAGGACGGGTACCGACTTGTGAGTGCGCACTCATGGCGACTTTATAGTGCTGCCCCACTGGAAGACCAGGCCACCAGAAGCATGACCTGATATCCCACTCAGTCACATTATCCTGACACTGAGCCGACCAGTCCTTGCCCTATCCTATTAATGCCGAGCACCAGGCTAGGAAGCAAAAGTATCAATTTTTAATTCATTGGTTTGACTCGACTAGGGTTCGAACCCACGACCTACCAACACGGGAGACGGACGATCTAACTCACTCAGCCACCCGGTCTGGTCGAAGGGAGAGGGAGGGGGGCAGCAGGTGAACGGCGAAGGTTATTGGTGCAGGCAGTTACGTGAACCAGGTTACGTGAATGTCACATGGAATTTGTGTTGGCTCATTGGTGTTTTATGTCCTAGCAACAGCGGATATATCACGACGGAAAGAAACTTGTGGCAGTTGATACTGACGGCGACCCTTATAAGTTATAGTACTTCCTGTAGGGATCTTGTGCCGACCAGTCCTTCTTGCCTTATCTTAAAGCTGCATAGTCCGATGACAACATCAAAATTTTAAAACCAAAATAATTATCTAAATTGGATTCTACATATCTACCTTCGATACTGATGCACTTATTAAACATTTGTCGCCACACAGAAGGGAATAGTGAGGCAATTAAATATAACCTGTGACTGCAGAAGGCTATGGTGTCACAGTTTTGGCAAGCTTGCCAAAATTAATTTAGCATGGTTGCACTTCAAATATCTAAAAAGTTAGCCACTAAAAATACAAGTTACTTCAAGCTAAAGTAAGGTACATTATGACGATCAACCTAATGTACTTATCTGAGAAAAAGTCAAAAAGTCAAAAACCATCGGACTATGCAACTTTAATAACGCCGAGCATCAGGCAAGGTGGTGATACCTACCAACACTCTAAGTGCTTGGTCTCACAGGGCTAGGGATTCAGTGTGTGGGATGCACGTGACACGTGAGGGAGGATGAGATATGGAGGCATGCACAGCAAAGGTTTGAAGAGACACGAGGAAGCTTCATTCGGCATTACAGAGTACACAAACAAGAAATGAGAGGCTTATTGGGAAAGATACAAGGATAACTGTTTGTTTCTTTGAATCTACGTCCCGGAACCTATCGACATCGATAGTACTGATTTGTGACAGTGCGCACTCATGGTGACTTAAAGTTGCATGGCTCGAATACGTTCGAATTTTTGTATAATTCTTTAGATAAATAAATCAGGTTGACTATTATAACCTACTATTCAGTATTCCGGAGTCATTTGGATGAGAAATGGCTAATTCTGGAGCCATTTGAGCTGAAAGAATCTAACATCATTTTGGTAAGCTTGTCAAAAGTCTTCTTGTTATGGCCCAGATTCACATCTCGCAATGGTCACGTGATGAGGAATGACCTATTAATGTGTAGGTAGTCTGGAACCCGACTCATGCCATATATGGTACTGGGAATGAGGGCAAGACTAATAAGGTCATGAGATTGACCTAATTAGTTAGTGGCCTCCCTGCTAAATGGATGTCTCAAAGTAGGTGCCTAAAGGGATATGGTAATAAATTCACTGATTATTCTGCATGGGGTGTCACAAAACCTTAGCTAATCCACCAGTACCTAAGTTGGATATATAGAATCAAATATTGGTAAGCGTTTTGATTTTGAAAAAAATAGGTTTCATTGGATCATGCAACTTTAATAATGCTGCCCAAATGCTGGTAACATGACGCGATATCCCACTCATATTACCCTGATACTAAGCAAACCAGTTCTTGCCCTCTCTTACTAATGCCAAAACGTCAGTCTAGGTAGCGACAACAATTAAATTTGTATGGTGTTGGTTTGACTCGGCTGGGGTTCGAACCCATCGTCTTCCACACAGGAAACTAACCGGCGCTCTTTGTCTTACCAATTGCACCACCGAGCAATCCTCTGGTGGTAGTGGAAGAACTATTGCGGGTAACAGCTCACTATGCAGAATACTCTATGAGGAAACCATCTTATAGTTATACCATAAACTTGTCCTCTGGTGGCAATGGCAAGAACTAATATTCTGGGTAATAGCTATGCTTTGTAGAAATAATGTTTGCCTTTAAAACCCCCCAACCAGCTTTTGTTTGTTTATGATGGCTTATTTACCCTGTTTTATGATGGCTTATTTACCCTGTCCATAACTACTAAGTCGCATTGCGTCTTGTTTTCATCGCTGAACAGCAATAGTCTCAAATTGGTAGTTGCCATGTCGTCTTAGCAGTTAGTGGCTATCCTTAAAGCTGCATAGTCCGATGAAGCATCAACTTTTCAAAACCAAAGCAATTATTTAGATTTGATTCTACATATCTAACTTAGATCCTGGTGCACTTATTAAGCATTTGTCAGCACATAGAAGAGAATACTGAGGCAATCTAATAGTACCAGTTACTGCAGAAGCCTATGGTATCAGACGCAGAGTTTTGCATGATTGCCAAAATTAATTTAGCATGTTTGCACTTCTAATATCTCAAAAGTTTGCCATTTAAAATAAAAGTTATGTCAAACTGAAGTAAGGTAGATTATAACAATCAATTTAATATATTTATCTCAGAAAAATTACAGAAACTCAAAACCATCGGACTATGCAACTTTAATTATGTTAGCTTAATATAGGGGGGAGGGTAGGTGGAAGATGAGCCTGCAGGCTGCCTCATGTCAAATGCAGGCTGGATAATGCAGGCCGTGCTGATTTACACCCATTTAGGTCCATTTACAGCGGAGGCTGCCACAGGGGACTGTGCCTTATACCATAGCCTACCACACCAGGCCGCCTCAGCAGGATGCAAGATCGTGTATTACACACGCCTCTCAGATGGCCCAGTCAGGTAGTGTGAATGGGCGAGGCTCTGGGGAGAGCTGAGCGGAATGTATAGGTGGGTGGGTGAGCGCAGTGCGTCTAGACACCGCTGTGTATGTGTGTGGTGGTGGGAGTGTGTGTTGGTGGGCGTATCTGTGTTGGTGCATGTGGTGTGATGGTGTTGTGTTTGTGGTGTGTTTGTGTATGTGGTGTGTATGTGTATGTGGTGTGTTAGTGTATGTGGTGTTTGTGTATGTAGGGTGTTTGTGTATGTAGTGTGTTTGTGCATGTGGTGTGTTTGTGTATCTGGTGTGTTTGTGTATGTGGTGTGTTTGTGGTGTGTTTGTGGTGTGTTTATGTATGTGGTGTGTTTGTGTATGTGGTGTGCTAGTGTATGTGGTGTGTTAGTGTATGTGGTGTGTTAGTGTATGTGGTGTTGATGTATGTGGTGGACTCTTTTTCCTCCCTTCAGGCTTCAAACAACTGGACCACCCAATAATACTTAAAGTACTCATTAAACTAAACTCTCTTTCAATAGTAACATTTGACATTCACCTATGTTGGGTGCCAAGTCATGTGGGTATCCCAGGAAATGAGAGAGCAGATCAAGCAGACACTCGAGCCCTGACTGCTCCTTTGGAACACTGTCATATTCCCCACTCTGATCTGAAACCTACCATTCAAAAATACATCTGGAACATATGGCAGATCGAATGGGATGAACACCCAAACAACAAACTCCATAGAATTACCCCCTCCGTGAACGGACTGCCGCAGAGTCACCTGGAAGGGCGACACGACCAGGTTGTTTTAACAAGATGCCATATTGGCCACTCGTGGCTAACACACGTTTTTCTGCTCAAGGGGGACCCTCCCCCTGAATGTATTGGATGTCAGTCCCCACTGACATTAAAACACACTTTATTAAACTGTGTGGATTTCATGGCCCTGCGCCAACAATTTTACACTGCAAACAACATGCATGACGGTTTTACTAAAGTAAAACAAGAAAACATTTTAGCCTTTTTGAGGGCAGCTGGTTTGTACCACCTCATATAGGTTTTTAAACAAATTTCATCAGTGAATAATACTATCATTTAGAATTTTATTTAGCTTGACCAGAAACTATATGATTGTGAGTTTACAAAATTCATGAGTGTCATGATAATTAAATTAAGCCAAATAATTAAATTAAATATCTTTGCACCTCAAATACAGCCTCCCACCTGCACCTCCAATCACTGATAGTCTGTGACATTATGTCACCCTTTATTTGTACCCTAAATAACAGCCAGTCATAACGTCCCATTTTCATCGGAAATGATAGTCAGTTAGTGATGGCTTCCGACCTCAAATGAAAGCCAGTTAGTAATGGCTTCTCACCTGCCCCTTCCAGGGGCAGGTGAGAAGCCATTTCCCACCAGAAATGACAGCAAGTCAGTGATGGCTTTCCACCTCAAATGACAGCCAGTTAGTGATGGCTTCCCACATCAAATGACATCCAAGTAGTGATTACCTTCCACGTCAAATGACAGCCAAGTAGTAATTGCCTTCCACATCAAATGATAACTAATTAGTGATGGCTTCCCATATTAAATGATATCCAGTTAGTGATGGCTTCTCACATTAGATCACAATGAAGGTTTACCGCCTCAAAACACATTTTGTTTGTGAAAGCTTCCAACCTGAATTCACAACCAATTAATTATGGTTAGCCCACTTCAAATCACATCCAATTAGTCATAGTTTCACATCTGAGTTCACTGTCAATTCTCACTTCAAATTAAAACCAGCGATTTGGTGATTTCCCACATTAAATGATGACCAGTCTACAGTCGAACATTTCGGTTCAGTTCTGCCACCCGCCTCACCCCCCCCCCCCCCCACTGTCCACCAGCCCATTACTGCTAGACGGTCACATGTAGCTCAGGGATATAAGTTGTGGATGTGTGCATCGATATCTCCAGTCTTGGAGTGGGTACTGGAGTTTGACAACATGATGGTGACACCACCAAGCATCGGCTTCTTGTGGCGTAGCGCTGTGTAGAGTGTCCTCCTCTACACAGCGCTGCTCCTCTCTCCAACCAGCATCGCCAAAAATAGACCAGGGACTCGCCTCATTAATTGCTCTTCTCTACAGACCAGACTCGTAAATATCGCACCACATCCAGAGAGTACCCGATATGACCATATATTTTGCCAGGACGTAAAACTACCAACCAACCAACCATAATAACAGCTCTGGATAGCTTGTTGGAGTTTTACATCCTGGCAACATCTAAGGTCAAATCAGGATGGGTACTGACTTGTGACAGTGTGCACTCATGGCGACTTTATAGTGCTGCCCCACTGGGAAACCTGGCTGCTGGCACCATGACCCGCTATCCCACTCAGTCACATTATCTTGATACTTAGCTAACCAGTCATTGCCCTCTCCTAGAAATGCTAAGTACCAGGTGCCAAGAGACAAGTATTAATTTTGTACGTCATTGGTTTGACTCGGCTGGGTTTCGAACTCCTGACATTCAACACAAGAAGCCTGCATTTCATGAAAAACTACCTCAGTTGTAATTTCACACTGAAAAATTGTCCATACATGGGGGTCTAAATAACACAAGTCATGGGAGACGGGTGCTACTAACTAGTACTATACACAACCGATTCTTGATAACTTCTGGCAGGAAGGACAGACGGAATGGCCGAATGAGTTGAGCGTCCGTTTCCCGTTTTGGTAGATAACGGGATTCGAATCCACGGGTTCGAACCCTGGTGGAGTCACCAGTGACGTCCTTGCGATCAAAACAATGACTTAAAAATTTATACTTGTCACTTCCTAGCCAGGCACTCAGCATTATTTGGTTGGCTCAGTGTCAGGATAATCTGTCTGAGTCAGACATCGGGTCACGATGCTGGTGGCCTGATTTCCCAGTGGGGCAGCACTATAAAGTTACCATGAGTGCACAAGTTGGTACCCGTTTTGATATGACCTTACATGTTATCAGGACGTAAAACTCCAACAACGAACCAACCACCCAACCAACCAATCTGGCAGGAAGGTGTGGGAGGCGGGATGGGGGGGGGGGGGAGGTGAGGTGGAAAACCAGAACTTTGACATGTCCTATGGCTAATCCACACTTGTCATTGACCACGTGCATCGTCTACACACCCAAAGATGATAGAGTGGTCAGTGCTCAGCCTAGCGTCAAAGCACAATAAATCAACCATAAGCAACTTTCCCAAGTGGCAGTTGGGACACTTAAACTGGCTTAGTCCGATGAAAGCGTAAGTTGTTTTTTTTCTATCCCTAAAGGACAAATAGAATTGTTCCTACATTTCTAACTTAGACACTGAAACACCTATTAAGTATTTGTTCTTGAATAGGAGGGAATATTTCATTTCGGTGTACACATAAGAATTAATTTGGCACGCTTTCACTTTCATTTCCAAAGTTACTTACTTCAATTGTTTGTTTGTTATTGTTTTACGTCCTAGCAACATCTAAGGTCATATCAGGACGGGTACTGACTTGTGACAGTGCGCACTCATGGCGACTTTATAATGCTGTCCCACTGGGAAACCAGGCCGCCGGCATCATGACCTGGTATCCTACTCAGTCACATTATCCTGGCACTGAGCACACCAGTCCTTGCCCTATCCTAATAATGCCGAGCGCCTGGCTAGGAAGCGACAAGTATCAATTTTAAAGTCATTGGTTTGACTCGACGGGGACTAGAACCCACGACCCCACGATCTACCAGCACGGGAGACGGACGCTCTAACTCATTCGGCCATCCCGTCTGGTCCTACTTACTTCAAACTAAAGTGAAGCAGATTATAATGACCAACCTAATATAGTTATCTAAAAATATGACAGAAACTCAAAACTATCAGGCTATAGAACTTTAAAGGTGATTTCATCTCCGTTTCTAACTAACATCTGACACAGCTAGTATGCGACTTGCAGGAGGTATGGTATAATGATCAAACTAATGTCTTTGTTTTAAAAATTGCAGAAATTCAAAAATCATCGGACTTTGCAACTTTTATATCGATATCAAAATTTGGCTGGTAATACTAAAAAAAACTTAGCATGCTGATATGTTTGTTATGCCTGTATTTCTGCATGGTTTTAAATAAGTTTTACAATGAGGCCCTTAATAGTTGAATAAATCTACAAATATATATGCATAGTTTTACCCTTCCGGGAGAACTTAAAAGGCTGAATGACTTACAAAATTGATAGTTGCTGCTTCCTAGCCTGGCGCTTGGGATTAATAGGATAGAGCAAAGACTAGGATAATGTGACGGGGTGGGATATCAGGTCATTGTACCAGTGGCCTGATTTCCCAGTGGGGCAGCACTATAATTATAAAGTCGCCATGAGTGTGCACTGTCACAAGTCGGTGCACTGTCACAAGTCGGTACCCATCCTATATGACCTTAAATGTTGCCATGATGTAAAACTCACACAATCAACCAACCAGTCTACTTAGTGACCTGCCCACACCGACCAGTCCCGCTGTGGTGTCAGTCAACTGATGCGCCTGCGCACATTGCCACGAGGGTCTTCTAGACTCCTGGCGGCGATTGCATTTTTTAATCAGCAAGAAAGCATTCGGACAGCCGCAAGAATTCAATCTGCCGATTGCAGCCGGACAGTATGTAGTACACCACTTGACTGGTCATGTGTTAAAATGTCGTCCCTAGTCTGTCAGCAAGCCACATACAGCATTTGTAGCCTGCCCTGCCTTTTCTTGCCCCAGTCGAATTCACTACCAGCGCTTCACTGAAACCCCAGTCACACTACAGCTTGCGACCACTTTGCGATCACCTTAGACCAATGAATCCACACTCACCAGTGACGTCCTTGCGATCAAAACAATGGTTGCCGACGTCTGGGCGTTAGTGGTGACTGTGGGTTCTTTGGTCTAAAGTGGTTGCAAGCTGTAGTGTGACTGGGGTATTAGCACCTCAACCTAGTGCAAAAGCAGTGGAATGAGGAAGGCAGATTCGCCAAAGTTGAATTTCAACTGCTTATTCAAAAGAAATCTACCTAAACTTGTATCGTGGTTTCTGATGCAAACTATAACAAAATCCTCAGTCTATGTTTAGAAAAAAGGGTTTTTAATAGTAAATTATAGCTTTAGTGTTCCCATATAGCCCTCATTGGACTAATTTCTCCACATAAGCCGCGGTTTTGGGTGCAGGTTTTAGGTCCCTGCCGCTACCACTAGATACATCATCATTATAGGAAATATTATATATTTGCCACAGAGGAGTAACGATAACAATCCTCCATTTAGATGGCAGATTGTACATGGTTCACATCACTGAAATTGCATGGAACAGCATCCATGTGACTCCATTAGTAGGAACTGGTGGCACTCCTGTAGACTGTACACTATAGACACACACACACACACACACACCCCTCCATCCCCCATCCCACTGTGGTCAATGGTGGCCAAAACACTATGAGTGATCACATAAACAGCACTTGGCAATTAGGCCGTGTTTGTCACATTGTTGGTTCCTAAATGCACACTCCAACATAGCTGGGAACGGGGCAGGAGGACATTCAGAATTCGCCCATACAGCCACACCCTCCCCCCTCTGGGGTGTGATGAGGGCAGCCAGGGTTACGTCTCACTGGACGAGTGCAATGCAATTTAAACTACAGGATAGTGTTGTACCACCAAATAAGCAGGAGCAGCATCAGTGGACAATGACATCATTACGCCAAACATGAAAAAACTTTTAAAAACCTGGCTCCTGCCCACAAGAACACCAAAAACATATCAAATTATGGTCAGCGCACAGTACTCACAGTTGAGGCTGGTTGGGACTGCATCTGCAGTGTCGGTATTGCAGTTCTATATCGAAGAGCTCTTTTCCGAAAAGTGATAAGCGCCAATCCAAAAAATGGGTTTGCAATGCCAATACTGAGTTCATAGATTATGTTTTGGAAAAGAGCTCTTCATATGAAGAGCTCTTCATGTATTTATATGGAAAAGAGCTCTTCAGAGCAGGATTCCAACACCTTTCGCTGAATCCAATTATATAACATTCTAATTCTGTAAACCACCATTTTCTAATACTTTTTCAGAACGTAGTTCTGTAAATATGTGTTGATGGTTGTTTAAGTGTAGTTGCTTATATTGGGCCTTCAAAAAGATGCATGTAATATGATATATATGAAGTGAACAAACATTATTGCCATCCAATCATGAATGCAGTTTAAAATTTTAGTTCTGTATATATGTCCGGAATGACCGGACGCGGTGGCCAAATTGGTATGACTATGAGCATGGAAGGTTGGCTGTGAGAATACTGGTCGAGTCAAACCAACAACTTACAGCATTGATACTTGTCGCTACCTAGCATGGCGCTCGGCATTAATAGGATAGGGCAAGTTTGAACAGGTTAGTTCAGTATCAGGGTAATGTGCCTGAGTGGAAAATTGGGTTATGGTGCTGGCAGCGTGGTCTCCCCATGGTACAGCACGATAAAGTTACCATGAGTGTGCACTGTCACAAGTCAGTACCCATCCTAATATTACCTTAGATGTTGCAAGGACATAAAACCCAAACATCCACAATGATTTTCTATAACTTTCCAAAACCAGATTAAAAAGTGCGATTTTCAAATAACTTCAAGGGACTGGAAAACTTGTTTTGGATTTCTAAACCATGGCAGGTCCTCTAGAATTCCATATATATTTTGTATTAATGCCAAGTGCTGGGCTAGGTAGTGACATGTCTACATCTTTAAGTCATCGGTTTGACATGGCAGGATTTGAACCCCACATCTTCGAATCCCACGACCTGAAAAGATGTTTGTTGTTGTTTACGTCCTAGCAACATCTAAGGTCATATCAGGACGGGTACCAACTTGTGACAGTGCGCACTCATGGCGACTTTATAGTGCTGCACCACTGGAAGACCAGGCCGCCAGCACCATGACCTGATACCCCACTCAGTCACATTATCCTGACACTGAGCCAACCAGTCCTTGACCCATCCTAATAATGCCGAGCGCCAGGCCAGGAAGTGACAAGTATCAATGTTTAAGTCGTTGGTTTGACTCGACCAGGGTTCGAACCCACGATCCCACAATCTAAAAACACAGGAGATGGACGCTCTAATGCATTCGGCCATCCCGTCTAGTCGAAAAGGAACAATAATAGGAACAACAATAATAACAATAATAATAAACTTAAATCATAAGTTTGTAATAAGGCACTTATTCATTTAGCTTCCTTGGTCCATGCCATGTAAAAGTTGTGTAGAGTTAGACAATGTTATCATCACAAACCAGGGAGAAGACCCCATTTAAGTGTTAGGCCCCCCCCCCCCCCCCACACACACAGATACCCCTCCCCCCCGAACACACGCCGACTACATAACTGCGCATTATCCTACCAGATCTCAATGTCTATATGTCGAGCTCTATACAGCGTGAAATCGTGTTTATCCACACACACACATTATATTAAAGTGCGCGGTCTTAAAAAGCGGCGCAGTTTCGTAGTCCACACGGGCTGGCGTTACACTGCCTACCTCCTCTGGACTGCACTGACACACCACCCTCTCTATGAGGTAGCCATCAAGGATCGTATCTACCACGGAATTGATCATAATACAACACACAACATAACTCAGTTAACAAGCCGCTTTGACCTTGACCTCTGACCTCTCGCCGTCATTAGATGCTGTAAACACACCATGATCACACAGGTACCATCTCTTCCCTCATGCTTTATCACCACATCAGCAGCACCGGCAGCACTATCAGTACATCGCAGGGTTGTGGTGGTGGGGCGACGGGGCGGGGAGATGGTGGAGAGATGGTTGGGAGACGGTGGGGAGATGGGGCGGGGAGATGGGCGATGGGGAGAGAGGCAGGGAGAGGGTGTGGGGAGATGGGGCGGGGAGACTGTTGACACCGCACTTATATAGGGGGAGCTGGGGCACAGAGAGATGGAGCAGGAGGAGATGGTCGGGAAGACTTTGGGAGTGGGTCGGGGAGGAGATGGGGGTGGGGGATGGGAGTTTGAGGGGTGGGGGGGGAATTGGGGTGGGGAGATAGGATGGGATGGGGATGAGGATGGGGGGGATGCGGAGGGAGAGAGAGGGAGGAGAGCGGAGGGAGGAGAGAGGAGAGGAGAGGGAGAAAGGAGAGGGGAGAGGAGAGAGGAAAGAGAGGAGGGGAGGAGAGGGGAGAGGACGAGGGGAGAGGGGAGAGGGGAGGGGAGAGGGGAGAGGGAGAGGAGAGGGGAGAAGGAGAGGGAGGGGGGAGAGGAGAGAGGAGGCGGAGGGAGGAGAGAGGAGAGCGGAGGGAGGAGTGAGGAGAGGAGAAAGGAGAGGAGAGTGGAGAGGAGAGGGGAGGAAGGAGGGAGAGGGGGGGAGGGGAGAGGAGAGAGGAGAGGAGAAGAGGAGGGGAGGGAGGAGGAGAGGGAGGAGAGAGGACGAGAGCGAGAGGAGGAAGGGAGAGGAGAGAGGAGAGGTGAGGAGGAGAGGGGAGAGGAGAGGAGAGGGGGAGGGGAGATGAGAGGGGAGAGGAAGGAGGGGAGAGGGAGGAGAGGAGGGGGAGAGGAGAGGGGAGAGGAGAGCGGAGGGAGGAGAGGAGAGCGGAGAAAGGAGAGGGGAGAGGAGAGGGGCGAGTGGGGAGAGATGAGAGAGATGAGAGAGGGGAGGGGAGGGGAGGGCAGGGGAGGGGAGAGGGGAGAGGGGAGAGAGGATGGGAGAGGGGAGAGAGGGGAGGGGGGAGGTCAGAGGGGAAAGAGGGAGAGAGGAAAGAGGGGAGAGGAGACTGGACAAGTAGTACTCTTTGTATGGCTGAAGATGTTGAAAACTGGATGATCCCTTAATAAACGGCTGACATTCATCATATATTCATGCACAATATCAGCCAATAACTGGTTAATAATACAAATCCAGATGTGAGAAACTTATATTAAAAATATAAACCCACCACTTTCTCACGTCATATGAGGATATCTCTAATATAAGGAGATTTCAAATATGTATGGATATTTACTTTCCATGCTTGGTTTAATTTCTCGGGTGAGTCATATGCGAGTGGCGGGAAAATTGTTTGCAGATCGGTGCTCTGGCGGCAAAGCCTGCGCCAGTATGGTCCCCGACCCCTGGCGGCCGAATCGGTAAGAGTGCTATGGCCGTTTTCCCATGCGTAAGGTTGTGGAATTAGCTTGTTTGTTTGTTGTTGTTGGTTTATGTCCCAGCAACATCTAAGGTCGTATCAGGACGGGTACCGACTTGTGACAGTGCGCACTCATGGTGACTTTATAGTGATGTCCCACTGGGAAACCAGGCCGCCGGCACCATGACCTGATATCCCACTCAGTCACATTATCCTGACACTGAGCCTCATTGGCAGCATTAATAAAGGTAGGGCAATGATGTATTTACTCAGTATCAGGATAATGTGACTGAGTGGGATGTCAGGTCATGGTACTGTCAGCCTGATTCCCCTATTGGGGCAGCACTATAAAGTCGTCAAGAATGCAGCGAAAACTATCAATTTTGTAAGTCATTGGCCACCGAACCCAATTTCTGCCACAAATTGGTACCAGTCCTAATATAAGCTTAGATATAACTAGGATGTAAAACCCCAATAAAACAAAGTAAGCAATACGGGGATACATGTGGACGGAACATTTTCCTTTATTCCTTCCAAAGAGTTTGACAAAATTACGTCCCAGAAGTCATGTCTTCAGGCATGCCAATTAACGAAACCCCACATGATGGTGACAGAGAATCATAATCATTGCTTTTGACAATCTATCACTTAGGCGCGTAATCGATCTATCTAATTGCTGGAAACACAAATTCACTTCAATAAATTGAAAGTGCCATTTACTAATACAGCGCTCATTTTGGACAACAATTATTAGTAGTACGGTAAAGCCTCTCTAAATCGCCCGACCATGGCACCGACTTTAAATGGTCCATTTAGGGAGGTGGTCGGTTTAGGTTTAAAACAAAAAATTATCATTACAATGGTATCGTATGGGCGACCGTTTGAGACCCAAATAAAGCAATCGATATAAGGGAGTGGTCGATCTGTGGAGGTGGTCGGTTAGAGAGGTTTTACTGTATCATTTAAAACGCTGATAATGATAATTTTCAAGTGCTGCCACCTGTCGTGATACAGCGGAAAATGTACACCACCACTGAGCGAACTAGGGAGGTGGTCGGTTTAGGGAGTTTAACAAAATTATCATTACAATGGTATCGTATGAGCGATCGTTTGGGACCCAAATAAAGCGATCGATATAAGGGAGTGGTCGATCTGTGGAGGTGGTCGGTTAGAGAGGTTTTACTGTATCATCATGTGGTGTTCTCTGTGGCGGAGTGGTTAGAGTGTCTGACTTTTTTCTAGGGCAGACTCCTAATCTGAGGGTCGGCGGTTCGATTCCCCGTGCCCCCAGCTCTGCCAATTTGGATTTCCACCGCTGTGTATAACTTACAGCGTCATCAAAGGCCGGTTGCTCTCATACCATGTCTATGTGGTGTGGGAGGTTAAAAATCCCTTGGGTCGGTAAAAGTGTAGGCTCGGGCTTTCTATCGACCAGCAGTGGAATGAGGAAGACCAGTCGTCTATGACTGAAATTTCCCCTGCTTAAACAACTAATGGACCAAAAAAAAGTTAAACGCTGATAATGATCATTTTCAAG
>CM059191.1:96173421-96215175 GCA_030323885.1 Branchipolynoe longqiensis
TATATATGCTATTTATTTTATATATATATATATATTATATATATATATATATGGATATATATATATATTTATATATATTTATATATATATATGGATATATACTTAATTATATGAGTAAAATGGGCGGATTAGACTTGTGCTATTTATTATATTATTATTCGCCATTCTATTTATTTGCGGATATATATATACTATATATATATGTGTGTGTGCATGTGCGTGTGCGTGTGCGCGTGTGTGTGTCTGTGTCTGTGTGTGTGTTCAAAGATACATAGACATACAGAGTGGAATTCCGAGCGGGCACTAGTTTGTGGGAAGGCAGCTGCTGGGTTGGGTGACTGGCCGGTAAAAAAGTTGCTCTGCTTCGGTTATTATGATGTGGGATGGACTGGATCCATTATATGTGTGTCTGAGAACGTGTCGCCCAGCGGTTTATTGGCCTGGGAAAGTGGCGGGTGCCTCCCGGCGTGTCACCCGACACGGCCCGGCCACTCCCCGAGCCGCCCGGCCGCCTTGTCTCCCTCTTTTTGTGTGAGGCAGCGAGAGACGGTGAGAGCGAAAGTGTATGTTTGAGTGTCAGTATGTGTGTGTGGATGTATGTGTGTATGAGTGTAGCAGTGCTGCCACTTTATACTTTAAAAAAAAAGTATTATACTTTTTTTCAATGAAAAGCTACCTTTTCATCAGTTGTTCATACTTTTTTTCAGGTGTAATACTTAGTCAATTTTGTGCAGAAAAATAAATCTGATAATTCAAAACATTTTCCTGTCACTGAGCCAACCAGTCCTTGCCCTATCCTAATAATGCCGAGTGTCAAGCTAGGAAGTGACAAGTATCAATTTTGTACGTCATTGGTTTGACTCGACCGGGAATCGAACTCCCGCCCGCTCGCACGGGATGCCTACGCTCTGCCAATTCGGCTACCGCGTCTGGTGTAGTGTGTGTAATATGTATATGAGTGTGTGTGTGTGTAAGCATCTGTGTGTGTGTGTGTGTGTGTTTCTTAAAGCCGTGGTACATGGTTAGAATATACAACCTAATCCCTTAAAGCTGCATAGTCCAATGAAAGCACAACATTTTCGAGACCAAAGCACTTAGCTAGATTAGATATTGTAGCCTACTTAGACACTGGTGCACTTATTGAATATTCATTGCTGAATAGAAGGCAGATTAAGTCAATTTAATATATCTCTTCACTGTTAAACCCTATATTGTCCATAATCTTGATGTACATACCAAAGGTATTTTGCATGTTATCATCTGAAATATCTATAAAGTTAACCTTTTCGAATGAAAATTAAAGTAAACTAAAGCACATTATTTATATTACGATGAATCAAATATGTTTATTTTAATCATATGGCAGAAATTAAAAACCATCGGCTTTTACAACATTAAGCTCCGTTATGATAAGGCTGAGATAAGAGATTCACGCGGTACTTGTAGTACACGGGTGAAGACCAGCCTTATATAAATACGGGTGAAAATAGCGTTAGTATGGAACAACAAGTAGAATGCCTGGCACCAGTGTCAAATGGTTACTTATATCAGAACAGAGTTGGTGAATGAGAGAGAATGCAAAAAGACAAGATGGCAGCCAGAGAACGCCGTCGATTTCCCTTTTATTCTGATTAAACTAGATATTATATTATATTTTCAACTCAAGGGTAGCGGGCTATCAATAAGATATGTAAAGAATAAATGTTGCTTCTTAGATTGTGAAATTAGGCTCTCAATTCATTGACCCGTTTTTTCGACAGCTTTTACATAGGGTTGGTTTGCACCCCTACTGCAGCAGTACGGGGTCTCGAACAATGTACTACATACACCAACTAACCAGTATAGCCTTCTACAGAAAAGCATTTTCACCAGATCTGTTCTTATATCAATACCATTTTTCTTTGCGCTAATATTCTAGCGTGATACTTGTCTGTTGTATTCTCAAAGTGCCGAGTCAATCCACTCCCTCTAGCATATTATTTCCTAGAACAATGTACTACATACACCAACTAACCGTATAGCCTTCTACAGAAAAGCATTTTCACCAGATCTGTTGTTATATCAATACCATTTTTCTTTGTGCTAATATTCTAGCGTGATACTTGTTGTAGCTACAGGAGTTTCTTTTCCTTCGCTTTTAGTTTTAGTTTTAGTTTTAGCGCGGTTGTCTCGTTTCATTCTGGTATGCTTCTCCTTTTCCCTCCTTTTTTTCTCCTCTTCCCCCTTTTTTCTTCCTTTTCCCCTTTTCCCCCTCTCACCCCCTTTTTTTGTTGGTCCCAGAGGGAATTTGGACCACTCATTGTGTCTGTCTGGTGTGGGAGAAATACCATGCAGGAGTAAGCATTCCCAGTGTACTGATAGACCTTTTTTCAAATTTAATTTGATATTTGTATCCATTTATTAAAAGTAGCATTATAGCAAACTCTGCCGATACACACTAAAAGTATTATGGCATTTTGCAATTTAATCTTGTAGCAGCACATTTTATCTTCGTTCTCCCTCCTCCTCCTCTCCTCCTCCTCCCTCCTTCCTCCTACTCCTCTCCTCCTCCTCCTCCCCTCCTCCTCCTCCTCCCTCTCCTCCTCACCTCATCCCTCCTCCCTCCTCCTCTCCCCTCCCCCTCCCCTCCCCCCTCCCCTCCACTCTCCTCTCCACTCTCCTCCTCCCTCCTCCTCCTCCTCCTCCTCCCCCTCCCCTCCCCTCCCCTCCCCCTCCCCCTCCTCCTCCTCTTCCTCTTCTCTTCCTCTTCCTCTCCTCTTCCTCTTCCTTCCTCTTCCTCTTCCTCTTCCTCTTCCTCTTCTCTTCCTCTTCCTCTTCCTCTTCCTCTTCTCTTCCTCCTCTCCTCTCCCTCCCCCTCCCTCCTCCTCCTCCTCCCGCCCCCTCCCCTTCCCCTCCTCCTCCTCCTCCTCCTCCTTCCTCCTCCTCTCCCCTCCCCTCCCTCCTCCTCCTCCTCCTCCTCGCAGCAGCACAACAGCATCATTTAAGAAAACCAATTTGGTGTATATTTTACATTGCGGAATGTCATTGTGCCTGTGTTTACTAAGGTTTTAATACAATGGTTAGTACTATCACAGTAGAATAATAAATAGTAAACCAACTTTAATATAGTGCAAATGTGCATAAAAATACATGATTACCTATAAAATGGTGGCACAGGTGGTGGCAACTTCTTAGGGCAGCACAATATGCTCAGTTCTTTGTTGAAAGTTTACGTCTTAGCAACATCTAAGATCATATTAGGACGGACACGACATAGTAATCATTTAGCAGATGTGTAATGGGTGAAGGGAAGGGAGGAAATGAGGCATTTACACTTTAATCTTTTTTTCTCTTTTTTTAAATATTAAAATTCTACTCGTTTTGTGTCTCCCCCCCCCCCCCCCCCTTTCTTGAACATGCCTTGTCTTACTTAAGTTCTTATTGGTCTTTTTGTCATAGAATGGCACACAGTGACGAGTCTCAAATATAGCGAAATTAGAACTATGTGATTGAATATTGGAACATTTTAAGAAATTCTGAATACGGTATTTAACATTCCATTGATCCCTCAGGAAGGAATGAAGCTGGTAAATACACATACATGTGTTACTGTCATCTTTGGCATAACCGCTATGTGGGATGTAACTGCCATGTTGGGTGCAACTGCCATGTTGAGTGTAACTGCCATGTTTGTTGTAACTGCCATGTTGGGTGTAACTGTCATGTTGGGTGTAACTGCCATGTTGGATGTAACTGCCATGTTTGGTGTAACTGCCATGTTGGATGTAACTGCCAGGTTGGATGTCACTGCCATGTTGGGTGTAGCTGCCATGTTGTGTATAACTTATTGGATGTAGCTGCCATGTTGGGTATGACTTGTTGGGTGTAGCTGCCATGTTGTGTATGACTTGTTGGTGTAGCTGCCATGTTGGGTATAACTTGTTGGGTGTAGCTGCCATGTTGGGTATGACTTGTTGGGTGTAGCTACCATGTTGGGTATAACTTGTTGGGTGTAGCTGCCATGTTGTGTATGACTTGTTGGTGTAGCGGCCATGTTGGGTGTAGCTGCCAAGTTGTGTATGACTTGTTGGGTGTAGCTGCCATGTTGGGTATGACTTGTTGGGTGTAGCTGCCATGTTGGGTATGACTTGTTGGATGTAGCTGCCATGTTGTGTAGCTGCCATGTCGGGTATGACTTGTTGGGTGTAACTGCCATGTTTGGTATGATTTGTTGGGTGTAGCTGCGATGATGGTTATGACTTGTTGGGTGTAGCTACCATGTTGGGTATAACTTGTTGGGTGTAGCTGCCATGTTGTGTATGACTTGTTGGTGTAGCGGCCATGTTGGGTGTAGCTGTCAAGTTGTGTATGACTTGTTGGGTGTAGCTGCCATGTTGGGTATGACTTGTTGGGTGTAGCTGCCATGTTGGGTATGACTTGTTGGATGTAGCTGCCATGTTGTGTAGCTGCTATGTCGGGTATGACTTGTTGGGTGTAACTGCCATGTTTGGTATGATTTGTTGGTTGTAGCTGCGATGTTGGGTATAACTTATTGGGTGTAGCTGCGATGTTGGGTATGACTTGTTGGGTGTAGCTGCCATGTTGTGTATGACTTGTTTGGTGTAGCTGCCATGTTGGGTATGACTTGTTGGGTGTAGCTGCCATGTTGAGTATAACTTGTTGGGTGTAGCTGCCATGTTGGATGTAGCTGCCATGTGCCATCGTGAACAGCTTCATCTACACTCCAGGCGGCCCATCGTCACCCCGCCTTATTTTTGTTGTCTCTAGTTGTTCTTGTTCAGGATGTTATCGCTGACCTGACAGTTCCATACGGCGCCTAATGTGAACGCAACTTGGGTCCATGCGTCGCCCTTTTCCTGAAAATGAAAGAAATGGTTCGGATTGAGAGAAGGCTGAAGGGTTCTCAGGAACGAGGCCAGAGTTCACCGTGCTTGGGGAGGTACGGACGGAATGCGACCAAAAAAAACGGGCGTCATAAAGTAGAAAGGGCCAAGAAGGGTGTGCAGCCCTTCTCCCTACCCCCCCCCCCCCCACCCCCAAACCTACCCCTACCCATTCCCCTCTCTCGCACCTCCTCCAGCTCCCCCTCCAGCTCTCCCTCCCCTCCATCTCCCCCGCCCTATCCCCTTCCCCTACCTACCCGCCCCTCCCCTCTCCCCCTCACCCCCTCTCCCCCTCTCCCCCTCTCCCCCTCTCCCCCTCTCCGTCTCCCCCTCTCCCTCTCCGCATCTCAGCATCTCAGCATGGACAGTGACGGCTCCGAATAGACTGACACGGGTACAATGGCGGTGGTTCTGGGTTCAATACAACCATAGTGATGCGGGTATAATTGTGGTGATAAACTCATGTATGTGCTGAACCCTTTGTTTGTTGGAGTTTTACATTTTCGCAACATCTAAGGTAAAGTCGCCATGAGTGCGCACTGTCACAAGTCGGTACCAGTCTTGATATGACCTTAGATTGGTTGTTGTTTTACATCCTAGCAACATCTAATGTCATATCAGGATGGGTACTGACTTGTGACAGTGCACACTCATGGCGACTTTATAGTGCTCCCCACTGGGAAACCCGGGCCACCATTACCATGACCTGATATCCTGCTCAGTCACATTATCCTGAAACTGAACACACTAGTCCTTGCCCTGTCCTAATAATGTTGAGCGCCTGGATAGTAAGCGACAAGTATAAATTTTTAGGTCATTAGTTTGACTCGTAGATGTTGTGAGGACATAAAACTCCAACAACCAACCATCTAGTGAGCGCCAATCACGTGGTTGCGGGTTGGCAGCTGAAAGTGGACGGGTCCCCCGGCCGTATTGCGCTGTGTGCACAGCGTGTCTTTAAGGCGACCCGGCGCCTCCCTCCTGGTCCCCTAATTGAAACGCCAGTTGCTGTACACGTCATGCACCGGTGTGGACGTGGTAACAGTTAGAAAAAAGATCACCCCGTACTTGTAGTAGGGGTGTTGGGGAAATGAACTGAGCTGATAAATTCTTAATTTAAGAAGCAAAATATATTCTTCACACGATTCTTCATATTTCCCCGCTACTTCTGATTTGAAAAATATAATAAAACATAATTTAACGCACCTTAAAAGTGTAATCAACGGCGTTTTATCGCTGCCATCTTGTCTTTTGACATTCTCGCCCATTTCACCAACTCTGTGCCGATACAAGTAGCCATTTGATACTGGAACCAGGGAATTTGTTAGTTTATTGGTACATTAGTTGTTTAAGCAGGGGAAAGTTCAGTCGCAAATGACTGGTCTTCCTAATTCCACTGCTCCTTGCCCTATCCTAGTAATGCCAAGCATCTGGCTAGGAAGTGACAAGTATAAATTTTTAAGTCATTGGTTTGACTTGACCAGGATTCGAACCCATGATCTACCAACACGGGAGACGGATGCTCTAACTCATTCGGCCATCCCATCTACTTCCTGCTCCATACTAAAGCTATTTTCGCCCGTATTTAGACTATGTTGTCATTCACCCCTCTACTGCAAGTACGGGGTGAATCTTTTATCTAGGTAGAAGTGTCAGGATCAGTAGACTTGAGCGCAACTGCTTAAAGTGTGAGAGTGAATTGGGGAGTTTTATGTCATGTCGGGAACTATGGCCATATTCATGGCGAGCTGTGTTCAGTTTCTAAGTCCGATGGTTTTGAGTTGTTATCTGAGATAAATAGATTACTATTAGGTTGACTGTTATAATCTATCTTACTTTAGTTTGAAGTAACTTTTATTTTAAATAGCTACCCTTTGAGCTATTTGAAATGCAAACATGACAAATTAATTTTGGCAAGCACACCAAAACTCTGACAAAATAAGCTTCTGCAGTAAAAGGTTCTATTAAATTGACTTGGTATTGCCTTCTATGTGACAAATGCTTACAGTTGCATAGTCTGTTCAAAACCAAAACAATGATCTAGATTTGATTCTACATATTCAACTTAGATACTGGTCCACTTATTAAGCATTTGTTGGTGCATAGAAGGCCGTAATAAGTCAATTTAATAGAACCTGTTGCGACTGAAGTATATGGTGTCAGAGTTTGCCAAACTTAATTTGGCATGTTTGACATATTAGCCATTCAAAATAAAAGTTACTTCAAACTAAAATAAAGTAGATTACAACGATCAGCATAATATATTTATCTCAGAAAATGGCAGAAACTCAAAAGCATCGGACTATGCAACTTTAATAAATGCATCAGTATGTAACTTATTCTAGGTGTAGAATCAAATCTAGGTCTGAAGCCGTGTTTACATGGGTGAGTTAAACCGCCTCATATAAAACCACTTGTCTAGATCGATTTACATTTGCCGTGTAAACGCGACGCTGAGGCGTTTTAGTGCTGAATCGATTCATATAAATCGGTATATGTAAACCACCTTGCGAGGTAGTATAGATGAAGCGATACAGCTGGTTCCCGGGCGGCGATAGTGTAAAATAGCGGTGCTCGCCGGATACAGGCTCAGGTGTAACTATACACTGGTGCCCGGCAGTGTTAGGGACCGATTAGGCCGAAATCTATTGAATGCGATCATATTTAACAGAATTACATACTCAAATAATGAAATTTAATTAAATTAACCCTAAATTCCAAGCGATATTAACGTAGCAGCTACATCGGCGTCGTTATTCATATTGTCGAATCGACGAGTGTAAACTAAACAAATAGCAGTGCTCGCCGGCTACAGGCTCACCACTAAGGCTGCTGGTTAGTATGGACTTGCTCATGCGCAGATATTGATTTCCGCCTTCAAACTCGTTCCGTGTAAACGCGCCACTACAACGATTCATATAAATCGATTTGTCTTAAATCGTTTTACACTCGCCCGTGTAAACACAGCTAATGTTTTGGTTTTGAAAATGTGATGTTTTCATTGGCCTAAGCAGCTTCCCCCCCCCCCCCCAACCCCCTCAAGAGAAGGGAAACCGTCAAAAACAAAACAAAAATCGAAAAAACACGGGCATTTACTACCCGAGTGTCAGTTATCTCTGCTATCAGGAGCGATGCACTCTGTCTATTTACCATAATCATCGCCGTGGGCGGCTAGACTTGCTTTTTAACGGTTAGCTCAAAGTGACATAGTCCGATGGTTTTTGGTTTCTGCCATGTTTTTTTTACAGATATATATATATTAGGTTTATCATTATAATATGCTTTACTTTAATTTGAAGTCAATTTTATTTTATTTTGAAGAGTTAACTTTGGAGATATTTGAGGTGACAGCAGCCGAAAGTAATTTTGGTAAGCACATCGAAATTCTGACACCATAGGCTTCAGCAGTAGCAAGTTCTATTAAAGTTCTATTATAGTCCGATGGTTTTGCGTTTTGGTAATTTTTCTGAGATAAATATATTAAATTGATCGTTATAATCTACCTTATTTCAGGTTCAAGTAGCTTTTATTTTAAATGGATAAGTTTTGAGATATTTGGAATTCAATCATGTAAACTTAGTTTTGGCAAGCACGCCAAAACTCTGACACCATAGGCTTCAGCAGTAACAGGTTCTATCAAATTATCTTGCAGTGTTTCCTTCTATGTGGCAATAAATGCTTAATATGTGCATCAATATCTAAGTTAGATATGTAGAGTCAAATCTATATAATTATTTTGGTTTTGAAAATTTGATGCTTCATCGGACTATGCAGCTTTAAACTAACTTAGTATTCTACCGGAAGTGGTGGCTAAATCGGTAGAGCATGGGCCTTCCATGTGGACGGCCAGGAGTTCAAAACCCGGCTGAATAAAACCGATGACTTGCACAGCTTGGCGTCACTAGGATAGGACAAAGATTGGTTAGCTAAGTATCGGGATAATGTGACTGAGTGGGATATTGGGTTATGGTTCCAGAGGCCTGATCACCAAAAGGGGCAGCACTATAAAGTCACCATGAGTACAGTCACAAGTGGATACCTTCTATGCAGCAACACATACCTAAATACTCGCACCAGTATCTAAGTTTGGAATGTAGGATCAAATCGAAGTAGGTGTTTTGCTTTTGAAACTTGGACGCTTCCATCGGATTATGGTGCTTTAAAGTCGAGATTCCATTAACGCGCAGTGTGGCATGCGCTGTGCGTCATGCGATATCCCACATACGTTTGTAACATGTGATTTGATACACCAGAACAAATCTGAGGTGACTGACACTGGCAGCCGGGAGATGTGAAGGTCGAGTGAAGGTCGAGAGTTCGATTCCCGACCGAGTCAAACCAAAAGCTTGTTTAATTGATACTTGGCGCTACCTAGCATAGCATTTGGTATTACTAGGATAGGGCAAGGACTAGTTAGCTAAGTGTCAGGATAATGTGACTGAGTGTCATGGTGCCGGCGGCCTGACTTCCCATTGTGGCAGCACTATAAAGTCGCCATGAGTAGGCACTGGCACAAGTCGGTACCCGTCCTGATATGACCTTAGATGTTGCTAACAACAAACAAAACTAACAACAAACAAAACAGTCTAGTTAGCTCAGTATCAGGATAGTATGACTGAGTGGGAAACCGGGTCATGGTGCCGGCAGCCTGATCTCCCAGTAGGCCAGCACTATAAAGTACTGTGCCTTGTAACCTATGTAATTCCACCTATCGCCTCCCTCCAAGACGTCACAGACTGGGTTATTTGAGCGCCAACCGAGTAGGTACAAATTGCTTTTGTCCAGAGCAATTCCACAGAGTATCCCATGAATATTCTTAGGTCCAAGAACAATATGTAATGAATAATTCCAGGATTTTGATAGTTTGTTCAGCCATAGCGAATATTCATGTAAAGCATAACATCAGACTGTGGGCCTATACTCAAGCATAGGGCTGGGAGGGACAGCCACCCAACCTCCAGACCGGACGGGGTGGTCGGATTGGTAGAGCGCAGGCTTCCCGTGCGGAAGGACATAAGTTCGAATCTGAGCTGCGTCTAACCTATGACTTATAAAATTGATACTTGACGCTACCTAGCCTGGCACTTGTCATTATTAGGATTGGACAAGGACCGGTTAGCACAATATCAGGATAATGTGACTGTGGGGAATATCGGGTCATGGTGCTGGCAGCCTGGTCTCCAAGTAGGGTAGCACTATAAAGTCACCATGAGTGTGCACTGTCACAAGTCTGTACCCGTCCTGATATGATCTTGGATGTTGCCATGACGTAAACCAACAACCAACCAACCTATTTCAGTTGTTGATTTAGTTTTAACTTCAGCTTTTAGCGATTTACATGGACTTAGATTTAGCTTCCTAAACACAACTGATGCCTTTTTAACAAGCTGTTTTAAGCATTTACGACATCTGCCATAACTCAGCTAGCTATTTTTTAGTTGTAATAAGATGTCTGTCAAGTTTATTATTCACCGTGAAATATATTGTCGTTGGAAAGCTGTAAATAATTGGCACTTGCCACAATCTCGCCCGGTAATGGACGCGTGAATGGACTTAGTGTCGGCATAATGTGACTGAGACAGATATCGCATTGTGTTGTTGGCCGGGTAGCATCTCAGTTAGACAATGCTATTTACCCACCAGGAATGCGCACTGTTGTGACAGTGGATGATGTGTGATGGTGAGTAATGATGAGTGTGACAGTAGATGATGTGCATGTGACAGTGGGTGATGTATCTGTGGCTGTGGGTGATATGCATGTGACAGTGGGTGATGTGCATGTGGCAGTGGGTGATGTGCATGTGACAGTGGGTTGTGTGGATGTGTCAGTGGATGATGTGCATGTGACAGTGGGTCATGTGCCTATGACAGTGGGTCATTTATCTTTCACTGTGAGTGATGTGCATTCGGCAGTGGGTCATGTGACTGTGACAGTCATGTGACAGTGAGTGATGTGCATGTGACAATGGGTCATGTGTATGTGACAGTGGGTCATGTGCATGTGACAGTGGGTCATGTATGTTTCACAGTGAGTGATGTGCATTTGGCAGTGGGTCATGTTCATGTGACAGTGCGTCATGTGCATGTGACAGTGCGTCACGAGCATGTGACAGTGTGTCGTGTGCATGTGACAGTGGGTCATGTATGTTTCACAGAGAGTCATGTTCATGTGAGTCATGTTCATGTGACAGTGCGTCATGTGCATGTGACAGTGCATCACGAGCATGTGACAGTGGGTCATATATGCATGTGACAATGGGTCATGTGTGTTTCACAGTGAATGATGTGAATTTGGTAGTGGGTCATGTGCATTTGGCAGTGAGTCATATGCATATGACGGTGCGTCACGAACACGTGACAGTGCGTCACGAACATGTGACAGTGGGTCACGCGCAAGTCTATGGTGAACTCCATAGTAAAATAGCGGCTTCTCACAGTCATATAAGAAGACAATGACACAACCAGAAGCACATGTCTGTGCACTGCGGGGGCTTGTTGAGTGTTTACCCGTCAGCGCAATGATCAGCTTGTCAGCCTTGTGTGATGCACCGTCAGTACCACCGGCGTCTGTCACAACCACGTCAAAGGTGGAGGCTGCTGTGTCATTACTGCCTGCCAGCAGGGGGCGCACGGCGCAACGTGGAGTCACACTGCTCAACCCTCACTGGTTTCAGACACAAGAGTAGACGCAGGAATTATCTCTAACCACCCATGCACTGTGATCGTTGGGTTTTGTTCAGAGAGGAGAGATCTTCACGCTTTCTCGCTGATTTCTGTGGGTTTTCCTTGGAAAAGTAGACAGCGTTTCAAAAGCTTTATGACCCTGCCAGAGATTCAGGGAAAATTTAGCCGACATCAAAATTCTGCTTTTATTATTGGCGGCAACTGTCATCTCTGTTTTGTTGCTTGCTTTCTTCAGTATGTTTGCTTAAAGTTGCATAGTCCGATGTAAACATCAAATTTTCAAAACCAAAGCACTTATCTAGATTTGATTCTACATATTCAACTTAGACACTGACACACTTATTAAGCGTTTGTTGCTGCATAGAAGGGCATAATAAGTCAATTAATAGAAACCGGTACTACTGAAGTCTATGGCGTGCTAGCCAAAATTATTTTGGCATGTTTAGACGTAAAATATTTCCAAACTTAGCCATTTAAAATTAAAGTTACTTCAAACTAAAGTAAAGTAGATTATAATGATTAGTATAATATATTTCTCTCAGAAAATAGCAAAAACTCAATTGATTCGTAGCTCAGAATTAAAACCTTTTTTTTCTATATTTAATTTTTGTTATCATGTTTCCCCAACCCTCATATCGTTGTAGTGCTGGGTATAGATCGCAGTTTCTTTCAATGGATTGGAAATACTAGCTATTTTTATATTATTGGAAAATCACTTTCCTTTTAACGTCTAAATGTTGTTGGGAGCACCTATCCATTTAACTGCCCAGAAACCTATGTAGTCTAATCAATCTTATATCAGGCTGGGTGTTCTTGAAGATTTATACTGCCTATCATGGATAAGTCTGAATAGACTTGTTTTCACCATAAGACAGTTTGTCGATAGAAAGCCCGAGTCTACACTTTTACCGACCCAAGAGATTTTTAACCTCCCACACCACATAGAGATGGTATGACAGCAACTGGCCTTTGATGACGCTGTAAGTTATACACAGCGGTGGAAATCCAAATTGGCAGAGGTGGGGGCACGGGGAATCAAACCACCAAACTTCAGATTAGGAGTCCGACCTAGAAAAAGTCAGACACTCTCACCACTCCCCCACAGAGAACACCACATGTTGAAAATCTTCTTTTCCTATCCTAGTAATCCTGAGTCAAGTAAAGTTAAGTTTGATAAGCTTTTATAAGCCATCGGTTCAATTTGGTCGCGGCTTGAACCCACAAACTGGCACATGTGAAGCAGATGCTCAACTCATTTGGCCTTTTCAGTATGTTGTGTCCTACTAAGTATTTGAGTATCCCTAGATATTAATGCTCATTGCCTGTTGTCATCACAATTCATTTAAATCGTAATGTAAATGTCTCAACTGAGTTTTTTTCTTGTTTTTCTTTCTGTAAAAATTTAGTTATTAGAATATTCACATTGTGCATGGTTCTATTGTTTCAAAGGTTGATTATACTGTTTCAAAGGTTGGTTCTATCGTTTCAAAAATACTGTTTCAGAAGTTGGTTCTATTTTTCAAAGATTAGTTATACCATTACACAATTTGGTTCTATTATTTCAATGTTTAGTTGTACTGTTTCAAAAGTTTATAGTATTTTTCAAAGATAAGTTATACCGTCACAAAAGTTGGTTCTATTATTTCAAAGAATAGTTATACTGTTTCAAAAGTTGATTCTATTGGTTAAATTTTTTTTTATACTGTTTCAAAGGTTGGTTCTATCGTTTCAAAGAATAGTTATACTGTTTCAAAAGTTGATTTTATTGTTTAACAATTTTTAGTTAGACTGTTTCAAAAGTTAATTCTGTTTTTCAAAGATTGGTTATGCCACTAGAAAAGTTGGTTCTATTGTTTCAGTGCTTGGTTCTACTCTCCTTTTTTATCTTGAAGATTTATACTGCCTATCATGGATAAGTCTGAATAGACTTGTTTTCATTAGACAGTTTGTCGATAGAAAGCCCGAGACTACACTTTTACCGACCCAATGGATTTTTAACCTCCCACACCACATAGACATGAGATATGACAGCAACTGGCCTTTGATGATACTGTAAGTTATACACAACAGTGGAAATCCAAATTGGCAGAGGTGGGGGCACAGGGAATCGAACCACTGACCTTTAGAGTAGTAGTCCGACCTAGAAAAAGTCAGACACTCTAAACAAAAAGGGAGAGACCACTGTCTCTCCATTTTGGCTCAGTGTCAGAATAATGTGACTGAGTGGGATATCAGGTAATGGTGCTGGTGGCCGGATCTCCCGGTGGGGCAGTACTATAAAGTCGCCATGTGTGCGCGCTGTCACAAGTCGGTACCCGTCCAGATATGAACCTAGATGTTACCAGGACGTAAAACCCCAACAACCACCTTTCATTTCTCTCCAAATCCGCTTTTTCGTTTCCTCCGTGACCTCTAAGCGATCCCACCTCCTCCCCATCTCCCACATTATCGCCCACTGCCGGGTAGGCGGTTTGCATAGCGCCGTCAGCTCACCCCGTGCAACAATATTGTTGTAGGTGCCCTGAAGATGGCAATACACGGCATGCAGCCACCCGTAATGCTCGCACACGTGAGCTTACCTTGAGCAGCTCCCCCTGGGGTTAACTGCTCACGTAAACAATGACCGTCCTCTGCTCGCCCTGCTTGTGTATTCATGCCTCACTATCACTTAGTATCGGTGTCCTCAGTTGACACTGTTCTCATAGTCCCACGGCCCACCTTCTCAAAACACCGCGACCAGACGGGATGGATGGATGAATGAGTTGAGCGTCTGTCTCCCGATTTGGTAGATCGTGGGATTCGAACCCACAGGTTTGAACCTCGGTCGAGTTAAACCAATGACTTAAAAATTGATACTCGTCGCTTCCTAGCCATCTGGTAACCTTTGTTGTCTGCAATCTCATTGTTGCCGTTCTAATAACCCTGTTGGCTGTGTCATAATCCCATTGTTGGCATTCTTGTAACCCTGTTTACGGTGTCGTCATGATCTCATTGTCAGAGTTCTCATAACCCTGTTGTCTGTGTCATAATTTCATTGTTGGCATCCTAATAACCTTGTTGTCTGGAATCTGTGTTGCCGTTCTAATAACCTTGTTGGCTGTGTCATAATCCCATTATTGGCGTTCTTATAACCCTGTTTTCTGTGTCGTCATAATATCATTGTCGGCGTTCTTATAACCCTGTTTTCTGTGTCGTCATAATGTCTTTGTCGGCGTTCTCATAACCTTGTTGTGTGTGTCATCATAATATCATTGGTGTCATTCTCATAACCGTGTCTGCGTCCTCATAACCTCATTATCAGCATTCTCACAACCTGTTCAGTTGAGTGTGTTCTCATAACTCTTGGTCTGTGGTCTCATTGCGTTATTTTCGGCGTTGTCATAACCCCGATGCCTATAGTTGGGTGTGACCAAGCTCAGGGACGTTTAGCAGTAGTAATGTGTACTCTCGTAACCTCGTTGGAGTTGGAGACACTACCAGTAGTAAAATTGAGCACTCATAAACTAGTTGGAGATGTGTGGCAGAAGGAAAGTGAGCTCTCATAATCCAACTGTTCATATTCACGTGTGCCCGAACTTGGTAATGCGTGTTCTCATAACATGCCGTTCATATTTGGGTGTGGCCAAAGTTGGTAGCAATACTAACATGTGTTCTCAAAACACGCTGGTCATATTTGGGTGTGGCCAAACTTGGTAACAATACTAACATGTGTTCTCATAACACGCTGTTCATATTTGGGTGTGGCCAAACTTAGTAACAGATGTTCTCATAACATGCTATTCATATTCGGGTGTGACCGAACTTGGTAGCAATACTAACATGTGTTCTCATAACATGCTGTTCATATTCGGGTGTGACCGAACTTGGTAACGATACTAACATGTGTTCTCATAACATACTGTTCATATTCGGGTGTGGCCGAACTTGGTAACAATACTAACATGTGTTCTCATAACACGCTGTTCATATTTGGGTGTGGCCGAACTTAGTAACATATTTTCTCATAACTTGCTGTTCATATTCGGGTGTGGCCAAACTTGGTAACCCAACTAAATTGACACAGTAGCTCTAGAGCCGTTTACCCACAAAAGCGGGCTTATTTTTCTGCTCTTTGAAAGTGTTTGTAGAAATGTCCCCGAGGGTAATTTCACTGTAGAGACTCCCTAAGTGGGTTTGGTGCGAGTATTGAGGCGGGTCCAGCTGACGAATCTGGGCGAGTGGGCGTGGAACGTGATGTGAAACCAGGGGATCTCCGTCTGGAGGGGAGTGGGAGATGGGGAGGGGGAGGGGGAACGGCAATAGTGCATGGGGTGTGGTGCATGGGAAGTGTGAGTCGGTATTGGCGAAGGGGTCATATATCGCCATCTAGTGGTGAAGAGACATCGAACGCCCTCTGCGGGTGAAGGGGCATAGCATGCCTTCTGGTGGTGAAGGGGCATAGATCGCCATCCAGTGGTCAAGAGGCATAGTTTGCCCTCTGGTGGTGAATGGACATAGAGCGCCCTCTGGTAGTGAAGGGGCATAGAGCGCCCTCTGGTGGTGAAGAGGCATAGAGTGCCCTCTGGTGGTGAAGGGGCATAGAATGCCTTCTGGAGGTGAAGGGGCATAGAGCGGCTTCTGGTGGTCAAGGGGCATAGAGCGCCCTCTGGTGGTCAAGGGGCATTGAGTGCCCTCTGGTGGTGAAGAGACATAGAGCGCCCTCTGGTGGTGAAGGATCATAGAGCACCCTCTGGTGGTGAAGGGCATAGAGCGCCCTCTGGTGGTGAAGGGCATAGAGCGCCCTCTGGTGGTGAAGGGCATAGAGCGCCCTCTGATGGTGAAAGGGCATTGAATGCCCTCTGGTGGTGAAGAGACATAGAGCACCCTCTGGTGGTGAAGGGGCATAGAATGCCTTCTGGTGGTGAAGGGGCATAGAGCACCCTCTTGTAATATCTCGAGAACTACTCGCCGTCTGGTGGTGAAGGGCATAGAGAACCCTCTGGTGGTGAAGGGGCAAAGAGCGCCCTCTGGTGGTTAAGGTGGTGAATAGGCTTGGGTGGGAGTGTGTGTGAGAGTGTGTGTGACATTATGTGTGTGAATGTGTGCGTGAGTGTGTGTGTGAGTGTGAGTGTGAGAATATGTGTGTGTGGAGACGGAGAGGTGTGGGAGTTAACAAAGATGTTGGTTGGTTGTTCTTTTACGGCCTAGCAATATCTAAGGTGTCACGCGTACCGACTTGTGACAGCACGCATTAATGGCGACTTTATACTGCTGCTCCACTGGGATTATCCTAGTAATGCCGAGCGCCAGGGCTAGATACCGACAAGTATCAATTTGATAAGTAATCGGTTTGACTCGGTCCTAACAAAGATGTAGCGATGTGGGGCCCGACGTGGTGCCCTTTAGTGAAACGAGCCGCCACCTCCCACACCCATCAGACTACACGTATAGTGCATTTGCAGCCAGGTGCAGGTAGATTAACAATGACACATCCCATGTTGCAGCAGCTCCACCCACTCTCATCTGCAACCAGGGGAGCTATCGATCACTTCATTTACTTGCGCTAGTTGTGCTGCTAAAAAAAAACTTGTTCTGCACAGTTTCGTATTCACTTCAATGGCAGATAATTAGGCAATGCACTTTGATAATTTCAGTGTATTCTTTTTATGGGGCGGGGGGGGGGGTGTTTGTCATAAATGTCTTCCAATGAATCTAATAAATGTGCATGCTGAAGTGATTATGGGAATATTGCTGAAGAGTTGTTCACAGGGGGGAGGTAGTCTACTTCTAGAAAGGGTTGTTGTTAAAGAAGACTTCCCTTTGTGTTTAGAAAAATAAATATATTAGATTAATCAGGGAAATGCTTGTAGCTCAACGAATGGTAATGAACGCAGTGGAGAGCTAGAGAAGGTGGTGATGGAGAGGATGGTGATGGAGAGGGTGGTGATGGAGAGGGAGGTGATAGAGAGTGAGGTGATAGAGAGGGAGGTGATAGAGAGGGCAGGGATAGATAGGGTGGTGATAGAGAGGGCGGTGATAGAGAGGGAGGTGGTAGAGAGGGCGGTGGTATAGAGGGCAGTGGTAGAGAGGGCGGGGATAGAGAGTGCGGTGATAGAGGGGGCGGAGAGGGCGTGGTAGAGAGGGCGGTGGTAGGAAAGGGTGGTGGTAGGAGAGGGCAGTGATAGAGTAGGCGGTGATAGAGAGGGCGGTGATAGAGAGGGTGGTGGTAGTGGAGGCCGGTGATAGAGAGGGCGGTGATAGAGAGAGGGCAGTGATAGAGAGGGACATGGTAGGGGAGGCCGTGGCGGTGATAGAGAGGGCGGTGATAGAGAGAGGATGGTGACAGAGAGAGTGGTGGTAGGGGGCGGTGATAGAGAGGGCAGTCATAGAGAGGGCAGTGGTAGAGGAGGGCGGTGATAGAGAGGGTGGGGATAGAGATGGCAGTGGTAGAGATGGCAGTGGTAGAGAGGGCGGTGATAGAAAGGGGGGGCGTGATAGCGAGGGCGGTGATAGCGAGGGTGGTGATAGAGAGAGCGGTGATAGAGACGACAGTGATAGAGAGGGTGGTGGTAGGCGAGGGTGGTGCTACAGAGGGTGGTGATAGAGAGAGTGTGGTGGTAGGGGAGGGTGGTGGTAGGGGAGGGTGGTGATAGGGAGGGTGGTGATAGTGAGGGCGGTGATAGAGAGGGTGGTGATAGAGAAGGCAGTGATAGGGAGGGCAGTGATAGGGAGGGCGGTGATAGGGAGGGCGGTGATAGCGAGGGTGGTGATAGAGAGGGCGGTGATAGAGAGGGCGGTGATAGAGAGGGTGGTGATACACACACACACGCACACACACACACACATACACACATACACACATACACACATACACACATACACACATACACACATACATACATACATACATACATACATACATACATACATACATACATACGTACATACGTACATACGTACATACGTACATACGTACATACGTACATACATACGTACATACGTACGTACATGCCCCTGGTCACGTACACCGATCAGTAATTCTACTAATACTAATAGGAATATCGGAATATCGGAATATTTTAAAGGGCGATACAGGGTAGTGGTGGGAGTCGGAGGGGTGGGGGTGGTGGTGGTGGTGGTGCCATCGGAAAGAGGTTTTATAAAAGGCGAACAGTCCCTATTATCAAATACCCCGGGAGTATTTGTGACCCATGGCATGTCTGTACAGGCCAGTACCGACACCTGTGGCCCATACCCCCCCCCCCCTCTTCTACCCCCTCCGCCCCCTCCGCCCTTACCCCACCCACGGGGTTTATGTGTGGTCGGCCAGCCCCATGTAACACTGTTACTTCTCATGACATTACCGGACGCGGTGGCCACATTGGTAGTGCGTAGGCTTCTCGTGCGGAAGGTCGGGATTTCGAATCCCAGGCAAATCAAACCAATGACTTATAAAATTGAGACTTGTTGCTACCTGGCCTGGCACTTGGCATTATTAATAGGATAGGACAAAGATAGTAAAAGGGCTGGTTAGCACAGTATTAGGATAATGTGACTGTGTGGGATATCGGGTCATGGTGCCAGTGGCCTGATTTCCCAGTGGGGCAGCACTATAACGTGACCATGAGTGCACACTGTCACAAGTCGGTACCCATCCTGATATGACCTTAGATGTTGCTAGCACATAAACAAAAATCACATGGCATTAGTTCTGTTGCCTCAGCCAAGTCTTCTGGCAGATTGTTACACGGTTCTCGAAGCTCAGTCTAATTTTTTAAACGACCTTTCAATAACACCGCTGATAATGAGTTCTCAAACTGACAACATTATTTCACTTGGGGGCGTGGGGGGTGGGGGGGAGGCTGGAGCACGTGATTTGACTTTTTGTTTGTATTATTAAAAGTACCAGAAGGATTGAATTTAATGATCACTTCCTACATCGTTGGAGATCTTGAAAGTAGCTGGGACACTCACTGGCGAATTAATCACATTAAATCGTTTCCGAAATTGTCCAAGAAAAGTGATCAACGATTATAATTTTTCTTGACTTTTTCTGACTACTTTTTTTTTCTGGCTACCTTGTTACCAGCTGCTTGCCTTCGTCTGGTTTCGGTCTCTCTGGCTGCATTGATTCTAATCGTGTTGTTTCTGGCTGCCTTAGTTTCCTTTTGTTGCGTTGTTTCCGACTGTGTTTACTTACTCTGGCTGCTTTGTTTCTGGTTGCCTTGTTTCTGGTTGCCTTGTTTCTGGTTGCCTTGTTTCTGGTTGTGTTGGTTCTGGTTGTGTTGTTTCTGGTTGTTGTTTCTCATTGTGTTACTGGCTGCTGTGTTTCTGGTTGTCTTACTGACTGCCTTGTTTCTGGTTGTATTGTTTCTGGTTGTGTTGGTTCTGGTTGTATTGTTTCTGGTTGTGTTAGTTCTGGTTGTGTTGTTACTGACTGCCTTGTTTCTGGTTGTCTTACTGCCACCCTTGTTTCTGGTTGTATTGTTTCTGGTTGTGTTGGTTCTGGTTGTATTGTTTCTGGTTGTGTTTTTACTGGCTGCTTTATTTCTAGTTGTCTTACTGGCACCCTTGTTTCCGGTTGTGTTGGTTCTGGTTGTATTGTTTCTGGTTGTGTTGTTACTCGCTGCTTTGTTTCTGGTTGTGTTACTGGCTGCCATGTTTCTGGTTGTTCGCGTGCAGAATGTCAGGAGTTTGGCTCTCGGTCAAGTCAAACCAATGACTTATATAATTGCTATTTGTCACTTTCTAGCCTGGTGCTCGGCATTCATGTGATAGGGAAAGGACTAGTTAGCTCAGTGTCAGGATAATGTGACTGAATGGGATATCGGGTCATGGTGCTGGTGGCCTGATTTCCCTGTGGGGTAGCACTATAAAGTTACCATGAGTGTGCACTATCACAAGTCAATACACGTCCTGATATGACCTTAGGTGTTTCCAGGACTCCAACAACCAACCGACCATGTTTCTGCTTGTGTTACTGGCTGCCTGTTTCTGGTTGTGTTTCTGGCTGCCTTGTTTCTGGTTGTGTTTCTGGCTGCCTTGTTTCTGGTTGTGTTACTGGCTGCCTTGTTTCTGTTTGTGTTTCTGGCTGCCTCTTTTCTGGTTTTTACTGGCTACTTATTTTTGGTTGTGTTACTGTCTGCCTTGTTTCTGGTTGTGTTACTGGCTGCCTTGTTTCTGGTTGTGTTACTGGCTGCCTTGTTTCTGGTTGTGTTTCTGGCTGCCTTGTTTCTGTTTGTGTTTCTGGCTGCCTCTTTTCTGGTCTTCACTGACTACTGGTTGTGTTACTGGCTGCCTTGTTTCTGGTTGTGTTTCTGGCTGCCTCTTTTCTGGTTTTTACTGGCTGCTTGTTTCTGGTTGTGTTTCTGGCTGCCTTGTTTCTGGTTGCATTTCTGGCTGCCTTATTTCTGGTTGTGTTTCTGGCTGCCTTGTTTCTGGTTGTGTTTCTGGCTGCCTTGTTTCTGGTTGTGTTACTGGCTGCCTTGTTTCTGTTTGTGTTTCTGGCTGCCTCTTTTCTGGTTTTTACTGGCTGCTTGTTTCTGGCTGCCTTGTTTCTGGTTGTGTTTCGGGCTGCCGTGTTTCTGATTGTGTTGTTTCTGGCTGCCTTGTTTCTGGTTGTGTTGTTTTTGGTAGTGTTGTTTCTGGTAGTGAAGTGGGCGAGACTGCTTGCCTTGGGCATTTGCGCGCTGGTGCCGAGTGACTCGCATCTGGAGATGCGGGCTACTCGGTTCCACGGGCGTGCAAATCGCCACCATTTGCGCAGCCGCGGGTTCTCGGCCGTAAAGCGTTGCTTGGATACATCAATTGTGACTATCCAAGCAACGGGAGGGAGTTCGGGTGTTCCGACCCAGACCCGTCGGACGTGTTTTTGCACGCTCCGATGTTTTAGCCGAGATTTAGGCCTTATTTAGTGAAATTCTAAACTTATTTAACGTAAATAACCATGGGAGGGGATTTATCTATAATAATATAACCTGCTACTACGCCATCTTGTTAGTTTTGGTAAGAATAAAGTCGTGAGCTCTTGGAAAGGTGGATTGGAACGTTCCTTGCATTCTTTTCTATCCTCCAGTGTTATTGGAGATTAACCGCTATGGAAAACCTGATATTCGATTGCTTTATATGTAATTAAGGGCCTTATGCCTAAATAGGCCTTATGCAGTTAATTAACCCATCTGTGGGAATATAATAACAGACATATTAACGGAATTAACGTAGTGTTACTTTTGGCTAAAATAACGACATGCACTTAGGCGGATTAACCGTGACAGCAGCAGCAACACTAGCTTGACTGCTTAGTTCTGGATTAATTTAGTAACATTAATATACCCCGAACGGCGAGGGGACAGCCAGTTAGTTGAAATAACCTAATATATATATACTTTAGGCCGATAAATGCCCGTGAAGGCAAATTCCAGTATTTAGACGACACTCTGGCTGGCCACCTTTAGTTCGGGGCGGACACCGACGGAGACGGACGACATGCAGACGGGACGAGAGGCTGCAGCGGTCCGCGGCAGGCCCAGGAAATTCACAAGGAAATAATTACATAAATTAACACGAAGGCTGGCCTTAAGCGGGGGTGGAATAGCCCGACGGTTAAAGTAGTGTTGCTTTTGGTAGTGTTGTTTCTGGTAGTGGTGTTTCTGTTAGTGGTGTTTCTGGTGGTGGTGTTTCTGGTTGTGGTGTTTCAGGTTGTATTTGTGGTTGTTGTTTGTGATCGTTTTTTTTCTAGTTGCCTCATTTCTGGCTGGCTTGGTTTTGGTTGTGCTGTATCTGGTTTTGTTGTTTCTGGTTGTGCTGTATCTGGTTGCCTTGCCCCCCCCCCCCCCCCCTTCTCCTTCATATCACGTAGCAAGCACCTGTGCCCACATAACCCGTTTCGCAACAAATTAACACAAGCTGCCAATGCTCACATAGAAAACTAAAGTTCAATGTTGTCACTTGTGTCACAATTTGTGTACACATTCGGGTTTATTTAGTAGATTAACACATTAATTAAAAAGCAGATTAGGTTTCAGTGTTCATTTCACGCTGATGACTTTGTTTAATTTGTTATCGCTGTCTTAGGTATATTTATTATTGTTTATTGTCTTCATTAAGGATGGGTTTAAGCAGATAATTAATACATATTGCTCTCTTTTTTTCCAGGTGAGTTGATGTACTTCATGCTGTTTTACGTGAGTAATATGATGTTTCTGAATGCAAGTTCTAACAGCAGTGTCAAATAGTAGGCAGCGTCATTAATATAGCCGCTGTTAGAGTCCAGAGCTATCACCTGAATCCCCTCGGAGCCTTACCCACCTTGGCTTGAAGACTTTGGTGGAGGTAGGTGAATGTATTGTTTGATTGGTGATTGGTGGTTGGTGATGGTTTAACGCTGTCTCGGCGGCAGAGGCCATATTCACGGCGAAGGGGTGTGTACAAGAATACTTTGAAACCCCCTGATTCCGGTGATATTGGTGCTGGTGCCACCTACAGTTGCCATGACAACCAGTGTTGGGTTTTACAGGTATGATGGTGAACTCCAGAAGCCTAATCATCCAGTTGGGAACACTATAAAGTTGGCATGAGTGCTCACTGTGACAAGTCGGTACCCGTCTTGATATGACCTTAGATGTTTCTAGGACGTAAAACAACAAACAAACAAAAAACTACTGGTACTAGGTATATACTATGCGCTAGTTTCGATAGCCCCCGCCAGGTGGCACCGAGCGCTCTCCGAGGGAGTGGGTAGGATATGTTGCTCGGACATGAAATCACAACAAACAAACAACCTAATTGATTGTTCCAGTACATGGCAACGACACGGGTAGCAACGACACAGGTGGTTTAAACTGCCTAATAATGTGACAAACATATATGTCCTACATTAACGCCAGGTAGATTTTGACTGTTTATACGAATGCACTTGGCCCACACCCATCAGTATTCTGCTCTTGTTATCTGGTTACAACACCTGCTCCTGCTGTTAGAGACGGGAGAACGTGTACGGCAAAAAGTTCCTATTGTTGGCACACATTATGGCTTGACGTCACGACGTCACGGCGTTCCCCATGTCATGTGGTTTGCCATCTGGGACCAGCTCCAAGAGCGTGGTTTGTTTAACCCAAAAAGGACTAAAAAATGGGGCAACAACATTTCTGTTAATCACCATAAATTTAAGCATAGCATTTTCGAAACCAAAGCAGTGACCTAAATCTGATGCTCCATATCAAACTTAGATACTGCTCCATATCAAACTTAGATACTGCTCCATATCAAACTTTGATACTGGTGCACTTGGTCGTAATGCTTGCATTGCGTTTGCGGATGGTGCTTCGGGGCCCCCCCACTGACACTGAAATTTACCTCATTATTACCCTTACATTGTCCATGCTGATTACTATTATTGCCTTCATATAACATGTCATATTCTATCTGCTTTGTACTCCCCCCCCCCCCACCCCACCCCACTTTATTTCACTAAATAAAGTGTGTTTTTCTCCACTCCTGCCTTGTCTTCCTCCTTCGCTGCGTATCATTAAACATTTGCTGTTGCAAAAAAGGGGAATATTAAGAACATTTCATAGAGTCTGTTACTACTGCAGCCTATGGTATCTAGCATTTTGACTTGCATATAAGTGTAGTGGTCTGCACTGACCTCTCAGGCAAGTAACCACATAGACAGGTAGGCGTGGGGAGTGTATTGATATCAGGGAGCCTAGGTGGTGTAATGGTTAGCACACTGGCCCGGAATGCAAAGAGATGTGGGTTCGAGTCCCGCTCTAGGCGCAGTATTTCCCATTTTCATCACCCCCACGACATAATCATAATAATAGTTACTTCAAACTAAAGTAGGCTAGATTATAGCGCTCAACCAAATATATTTATTGGAAAAATATGCCAGAAATTCAAATCTGTCAGATTACGTAACTTTGGAAAATGGACAGATAGTCGTCACTGGAAATGGAAATGGCGATTGTGCTGACCGAGGAGTTTGACATCTAGGGAAGGGACCGGGAACCAGTATAGGCGGGGGAGTGGGGGGGGGGGGGGCACATGTAATATGAGAATGCAATAAAAAGAGGGTTGTAAACGACTACACTGATTTATTTGTTTATACCCACATTACAGATTATTTATATATCATATAATTAATTATATATTTTTTAAACCTGGGAAGGGTTTAACCAACCAACCAACTTGGTGCGTGAATTGGTAACAATACTAACATCTGCTATAGTTAAAGCTGCATAGTCCGCATTTTAGTGTGCATATATGTGATGTGAAACATATTATGCGAGTATAAAGATGCAGAAGGGAATTAGCATTTTAGTGTGCATATATATGTGATGTGTAACGTATTATGCGAGTATAAAGATGCAGAAGGGAATTAGCATGTTAGTGTGCATATATATGTGATGTGTAACGTATTATGCGAGTATAAAGATGCAGAAGGTAATTATTTGTGATATATATATTGTACTGAATATTCTTTGTTCTGCCTCCTCGACTTTGGACTCATGACCGGTGGCGCCATCACTGGTTATCTCGTCCCTAACAGACGCTGTAAACCGGAGGATATAATAATTCTCGGGCAGGAATAATAGTTGAGCATCCGTAGTTAGGATCGGTGGCAGTGGTGGCGCCACTGGAAATGTGGGGTGGGGGATGCTCCGCACCAAAATGATATATCAATTGCAATATAGTAATAACAATAATAATAATCTCCCTTCCGCACTTTTATACTCGCATAATGCTTGTGCATGAGATATATGTAAATAAATGTTGCCTTCTGGTGGTGAAGCACTCCAAATATCACCCTCTAAAAGAAAAAATGACTTCAAACTAAAGTAAAGTAGATTGTACGGATCAAGTTAATATATTTATCTCAAACATATGTCAGAAACCGAAAAAACTCATTTCATTATGCTAGATTAATTGTGTAAGGCAAGTGCTATCTAGGTGGGGTGGGGGGGGGGTGATTACGGAACCTAACCTGCTCAGTGAGGTAGATCCTAATGACGGTGTAATGTTGTGATGTTGGTGGTGAGGGGAGGGGAGGAAGGGAAGTTTGGGTATCTGTTGCATGTGACAACTCCACACTCAGTAGTAGCCTAAGGCGGCCTGGGCCATTAGCAGTTAGGTGTGGATGTAGGTAACACCTGCCACACCTCCATCGGCCAGCCAGGGGGAGCGGGACGTAACTCACGCGGTAGAGTGTCCATCTGTGAGGGTGTCGGTCATCCTATCAATCATGCTCAGGGGACCCATTTGCAGTTTGGGCTATTTTCCGTTCCAACCAGTGGTCCACAACCGGTTCATCAAAGGATGTGGTATGTGCTGTCCTGTATGTGGGAAAGTGCATAATAAAGACCCCTTGCTGCTTATCGGAAAGAGTAGCCTATGTGGCGGCAGCGGTTTCTTCCTAAAGAAATGTCAGATTGACCATATGTTTGACGTCCAATAGCCGATGATACAAAGAAATCAATGCGATCTAGAGGCGTCATTAAATAAAAGAAGCTTTACTTTTCGGTCGGCCAGCCAGAACAATTGTATCCCCAGCAGGCCAGTTGACAGGTGTTTCCCTTATAAAAATAGCTGCCCCTTAACTATGGGACAGTGCACTTTATTTATTCATTCATTCTTTATTTATTTATTTAATTCTATAACAGGATTTTTTCCTTTGAAGAGTAAGAATGTTGCCGTATGGATATGACCTTAGGTGTTGCCTAGATGTAAAACTCCAACAACCAACAACAACCAACTAACTTAAAGTAGGTACCGGCAGCGAAATTTAAAAATCTGCATTGGGTCCAATATTTTTATTCCATCCTGTAGACGTTGAAATTACAAGCCTAAATCCAAAAACAGTTAGGTTATAAATGGTATTGTTCTTGAGATAATAATTCTTTAAGATTAAATATATAAAATGTATTAATTTTGAATTAAAAGTGGAACTTTGACCAAATTTAATAACAAGGGGAATGATGTGAGGGGAGTTCTGCTAACCAATTTCCATTCTACATATATAAAGGAAATTAAATTGTCAATTACTAAATCAATTAGTCAAGCAGATTTTTGAGAAGGCAATGTCAAAAAGTGCAATTCGTAACAAAAAAAGCATTCTGATTTGGCCAAATAGTCATTTTCCAAGCATGGTATTTTCTTTGAAAACTGCAACAAGACTGAATAAATGGTAACTAGTTCATATATTCATAACAGTGTAATAGCCTATTTTTTTTCAGAGCTCTAGCTGCAGAGAATCAAAAGATATTTGCATCCTAAAATGTCATAAAGTGTAATTGTTTGCATGTAAACAGCATCTATAAGTGAATTTTGTTCAACATTTCAATCTTTGAAAGCTCATTGCAGCAAAACAACCTTTTGAAACTTCCTCATATTTGGCACAGTATTACAATAACCAATCACTGAGACTAATAGATATGATTGATATCAATATTATATCCAAATATATGGAAAATATTGAATTTTGATTGAACATATAAAGACAAATTGTCGGAAAACCAAATATATCAATTTGATGAATTTTTAAATGCTCATTGTAGCTTAACCAATTGGTTAAACTTCCTATAAATTGACAGTGCACATTATCTGGAGGTAATACATGGCATCATATTAATATTCTGTCTAGAAATACAAAAAGTGCATTTTGATTGCACTTACAAAAGAAAAGTGTACAAAATAAAAAATAAAGATTTGTTCATCAAGCTTTGAACACTCACTGTGGCTCATCCAATAGGTGGATCTTCTTCAAATTTTTGAGACATAGTATATGGAACTAATGGATATTAGCTATGACAATAATTTAGCTAATAATATCAAAATCTGCATTTTGATGGCAAATACAAATTAAAAGTGTCTGAAACCAAAAATATTGATTTAAATAAATCTTTAAATATTCACTGTGGCTAGAGAAATGGTTGGATCTTCCCCAATTTTGGCCCAATATTAGATTATATATTCTCTGATATATCTCAAAAGAGATCAATGTCATGTACATGTTTCTACATGGGTGTCACCATTGTGAAACTAGTGTGGTCAGCAAAGACCCAAACAGGTTGGTGTCAATATTCTGTCTGCGACTCCTTGCACTAACTAGCACTATACTAAGATTGGTATTATTGGAAAGGGAATCAAATTGTCTATCTATACATACCAAATCTTATTAGGTTTAAAATATTTTTTAATTCAGTAGATGGGCTTTAAACTTTCAAAATTATTTAAATTGCAGAATTTGACCTGATTGACCTTTTTGACCTAGGGCAAACCATATATGGTTAGAAAGCTGAGGTCATTGCGCTTCTTCTGGTATCATCCATGACTTTCTACGAGGTAGTGCAAGGAAGCGCGAGCCCATTAAAAATACCCTGTTTTCACAGTCATTTTCATTTACATTAGTAATGAAGGAATATTCACTAAATACACTCATCATACAAATGGAGTTTACTTAAATACCAACTTACTATATATTCTATCCAACAACACCATCTGATAGAACATATGTTGATGTTCTAGGTTATGTAATTTCATCTAAATCATATACATAGAGAAATAGTTACAAGCATGTGAATATTGATGAAAAAAACACCATTCCTGGACTTTTAATGGGCGCTGCCGGTACCTACTTAAAGTGCAACCCACACCTCGCATAACTCCAACACACATACACATACACACACACACACACACACGCCAACTTTAACACATACCTCTGAGTAGGTATCCCAATACAGGTCGCCCGCGGAGCTGGAATCGGGTCAGTGCATCAACAGAAAGGGTGTTTTCAAACTTCTCCAATATGCACAATTATTGTTATATTAAATAAAGAAATAGACCAATTTGAAGCTTAAAATGGGTTCCTTCATTCTGCCCTAATGTAATTAGTGTATATTAATGTAATGTAGGCCTACAGGCTACTGCGCACTGAGTTAGTTTGTTGCAGTGAATCACGATTCACGCTACCATGTTTTGAGTGTCGTTCTCAGGGTTTAAAATAACCTCTGTAGTTTTCAGGTGGCGCTCTCTGGTGTTTATAGGCATGAACTATCTGATACCAGTACATGATAGTAGACATTCTACGCTTTAATTTTGTATAAAACTTTATGGGTGGTTTACTGAATACCCTGGTCAATATTTTGATTAAAAATTACCAAAAGTTTAAATTATCACCAATAAATGTCTTTTAAAAATATCCAAATAATTTGTATACCATTGTCAAGATCATTTTTGCTAACTTTAAAGTGATATAATTTTCAAATTGATGGCGATCTCCAGCAAAGTACACAGATACTGTTTGCAACCAGTGGATGACTCCCGGTCAGGCTACAAATGGTGGCACATGTTGTCAGTGCCACTTCCCAAACACTGAGCAGCAAAATGGATGATTCTTCATCATTTTGGGATACTATTCATAAGTAAATAGGTAGGAAATGTTATATTACTATATGTTTACATATTGTGGTTAATAGAATTGTGCATTTTATTAATAGTTTGGTGTTAATTAGACACATAAAATCGGCGAATATCTTTGGGGGGTGATAAACGGCCGATTTTCAGATCGGTAGCATAACTTTAGATACTATGTTTGCTATGAACAATCTTTCAAAAACTGATCAAACAAATATGATTAGTTTGTTATATATTTGTCTTCAATCCTACCTAAAACTTTAACGCGTACCTATGCCCCACCTGTAACAATAAGATACAAATACATTTTCCAACCTCGAACACACACACTGCCCCACATCCAACACACCCACAATGCCCCACCTCTAACAAACACACAATGCCCTCCCTCTAACAAACACACAATGCCCTCCCTCTAACAAACACACACTGGCACACCTCTAACAAACACAATGCCCTCCCTCTAACAAAGACACAATGCCCCACCTCTAACAAAGACACAATGCCCCACCTCTAACAAACAATGCCCCACCTCTAGCACACACACAATGCCCCACCTCTAACCCACACACAATGCCCAACCTCTAACACACAATGCCCCACCTCTAACCCACACACAATGCCCCACCTCTAACCCACACACAATGCCCCACCTCTAACCCACACACAATGCCCCACCTCTAACACACACAATGTCCCACCTCTAACAAACACACAATGCCCCACCTCTAACAAACACACAATGGCCCACCTCTAGCACACACACAATGCCCCACCTCTAACCCACACACAATGCCCCACCTCTAACAAACACAATGTCCCACCTCTAACAAACACACAATGCCCCACCTCTAACAAACAATGCCCCACCTCTAGCACACACACAATGCCCCACCTCTAACCCACACACAATGCCCCACCTCTAACAAACACACAATGTCCCACCTCTAACAAACACACAATGCCCCACCTCTAACAAACAATGCCCCACCTCTAGCACACACACACAATGCCCCACCTCTAACCCACACACAATGCTCAACCTTTAGCAAACACACAATGCCCCACCTTTAGCAAACACACAATGCCCCACCTCTAACACACACAATGCCCCACCACTAACAAACAATGCCCCACCTGTAACACACACAATGCCCCACCTCTAACACACACAATGCCCCACCTGTAAGAATAAGATACACACACATTTTCCAACCTCCAACACACACCACTGCCCCACCTCTAACGCACACACTTTTTTGTTTTGTTTAGTAAAATGTAGTTTATTCAGTGAATAATGGTGGCATACATTTCTGTGCTCTATTTTACTCTTTTTTTAAAGAAAGATTATATTTATCATATACCACTTCTCATTTTACCAGTTGTATGCTCTTTTGCATTTCTGTGCTCTATTTTACTTGTTTTAAATATATTATTTTGTTTAATTCGGATAAGTGTAAGCACTGTATGACCCCCAATAGCTGATGTCCACTTTCTGTGCTGAGGGGTCGTTAAACAAACAAACAAACAAATAAACAAACAAAAGCTTTTTGTCAGCGCCAGAGCACTGGTCTTCTTTCTGTTCAGTACAATTTGTTGGTACATAAATGAAACTATCAGTTACAATAATAACCACATGCAAATCAATGTTCGATAATAAAAGTATTATACATAATATAAATGAACTATTAGTTGTATTAGTAACTGCATACAATTCCAGTTCAATAAAAGTATTATGCATTTGGTGAACATGTATCAAATGGTATCACACTGCCCCAACTCTAACACACCCACACTGCTCCACCTCTACCACACAGCCCAACCTCTAACACACACACTACCCTACCTCTAACACACACACACTGCCCCACCTCTAACACACACACTGTCCCACCTCTAACACACACACACTGCCCCACCTCTAACACACACACACTGCCCCACCTCTAACGCACACTGGTTCACCTCTAATGCACCCACTGCCCCACCTCTAACATGCACACTGCCCAACATCTAACCCACACACACTGCCCCACCTCTATCACACACACTGCCCCACCTCTACCGCACACACTCCCCCACCTATCACACACACTGCCCCACCTCTAAGATACACACACACTACCCCACCTCTAACACACACTGCCCCACATCTATCACACACTACCCACCTCTAACACGGTGAGCGTGGCATTGCCAGGTCGGCGCCCACTCGCCAACCAAGGGGTCGGTGACATGGCAGTGTCAGGGCGTCACCAACGACTATTTAATGGTGCCGACCAAACTGGTCGCAAGGAGGTTGCAAGTGCAGCACTTGCAACCTCCTTGCATCCAAAATTTCCAAAATGGACACTGGGAGGTTGGCGTCCTCACGGCACCAGCATTTAAGGAGGGCGTAAGGAGGGCAGAATGAGGATGTTTTGATGTCGCGAGTCGCGAATCGATCGTAAGCGAACGCAGGCCTCGTGTGACTGGGGTATTAGTATTACTATACCACTTCCAACCGCCCTCCGCCCTCCGTCCTCACTCCCCCACCCTCCCTCTCCCCTCCCACCTCCCGCCTCCCGCCTCGCCCTCCCCTCCCTTCCCTCCCCTCCCCTCCCCTCTCGCCCCTCCCCTCTCCTCTCTCTTCTCTCCTCTCTCCTCTCCTCTCTCCTCTCTCCTCTCCCCTCTCCCCTCTCCCCTCTCCCCTCTCCCCTCCCCTCCCTCCCCCCCTCCCCCTCCCCACCCCCTCCCCTCCCCCTCCCCTCCCCTCCCCCCCTCCCTCCACCCCCTTCCCTCCTCCTCCTCCTTCCCTCCCCTCCCTCCTCCCCCCCTCCCTCACCTCCCTCCTCCCTCCTCCCCCTCCCTCACCTCGCCCCTTCCAGGGTGATGTGGTGGCCGTACCATGATTACCCCTTTTATAGCTGCCACAGATTAGCCCTAATGCATTTCATGGACGAGAATGCCGTCAACAAATGACGTCTGATCAGGCGAGTTGTCTTCCTGCACGCCGGTACCTGTCCGTGGGGTAGGAGCGAACCGGGGGGGGGGGGGTCTGGGAGGGGTGGAGGGTGTTGTACAAGCTGGAGGTAGACGTGAGTGCATCGGGGGGTAGGTGCCCAGGAGGTAAGTATATAGGAGGTAGATGCACAGCATGTAGGTGCATAGCAGGTAGGTGCACAGGAGGTGGGTACACAGGAGGAGGTGGGTGCACAGGAGGTAGGCGCATATGAGGTAGGTGCATCGGAGGTAGGTGTATAGGAACTAGATGCACAGGAGATAGGTGCACAGGAGGAGGTAGGTGCACATGAGGTAGGTGCACAAGAGGTAGGTGCATATGAGGAGGTAGGTGCATAGGAAGTAGGTACATAGGAGGAGGTAGGTGCATAGGAGGTAGGTGCACAGGAGGTAGGTACATAGGAGGAGGTAGGTGCATAGGAGGTAGGTGCACAGGAGGTAGGTACACAGGAGACATGCAGATGAGGTAGGGGCATAGGAGGTAGGTGCAGAGGAGGTACGTACAGAGGAGGTACGTGCATAGGAGGTATGTGCATATGAGGTAGCTTCAGAGGAGGTACATGCAGAGGAGGTAGGTGCATAGGAGGTAGGTGCATAGGAGGTAGGTGCATATGAGGTAGGTGTAGAGGAGGTAGGGGCATAAGAGGTAGGTGCAGAGGAGGTAGGGGCATAAGAGGTAGGTGCAGAGGAGCTAGGGGCACAGGAAGTAGGTGCAGAGGGTAGGTGCAGAGGGGGGTAGGTGCAGATGGGGTAGGTGCACAGCAGGTAGGCGCACATGAGGTAGGTGCATAAGAGGTAATTGTATAGGAGGAGGTAGGTGCATATGAGGTAGGTGTATAGGAGGTAGGTGCATATGAGGTAGGTGTATAGGAGGTAGGTGCATAGGAAGTAGGTGCATAGGAAGTAGGTGCACTGGAGGTAGGTGCATAGGAGGTAGGGGCATAGGAAGTAGGTGCATATGAGGAAGGTGCACAGGAGGTAGGTGCAGATGAAGTAGGTACATAGGAGGGAGGTGCACAGGAGCTGGGTGCACAGGAGGTAGGTGCACAAGAGATAGGTGCACAAGAGATAGGTGCACAAGAGATAGGTGCACAGGAGGTAGGTGCACAGGAGTTAGTAGATAGAAGATTCACCCTGTACTTCCAGTACAGGGGTCAACGACAACATAGTCTAAATACGGGCGAAAATAGCTTTAGTATGGAACAAGAAGTAGAATGCCTGGCACCAGTGTCAAATGGTTACTTATATCAGCACCGAGTTGGTGAAATGGGAGAGAATGCAAAAAGACAAGATGGCAGCCACAGAACGCCATCGATTTCACTTTTAAATTGCATTAAAGTATATGTTTTATTATATCTTCCAACTCAAAAGTAGCGGGTAAATATGAAGACATATACAAAGAATAAATGTTGCTTCTTAGATTGTGAAATTAGGCTCTCATAAAGACTCAGTTCATTAGCCCGATTTTTCGACCGGTTTTATATAAGGCTGGTCTTCACCCGTGTACTACAAGTGCCGGGTGAATCTTTTATCTAAGGAATTAGGTGCACAGGGGGTAGGTACAGAGGAGGTGGGTGCATTTGGAGTGTTTACAATGGATGTATGTGGATAGGAGTTAGGTACAGAGGAGGTATGTGCATTTGGAGTGTTTACAATGGAGATAGGTGGATAGGAGGTAGGTACAGAGGAGGTAGGTGCATAGGAGGTAGGTACAGAGGACGTGGGTACAGAGCAGGTAGGTGCATTTGGAGTGTTTACAATGGGGATAGGTGGATAGGAGGTAGGTGCATAGGAGGTAGGTGGATAGGAGGTAGGTCCATAGGAGGTAGGTACAGAGGAGGTGGGTACAGAGGAGGTAGGTACAGAGGAGGTAGGTGCATTTGGAGTGTTTACAATGGGGATACGTGGATAGGAGGTAGGTACAGAGGAGGTAGGTGCAGAGGAGGTAGGTACAGAGGAGGTAGGTACAGAGGAGGTAGCTGCATTTGGAGTGTTTACAATGGGGATAGGTAGGTGCATAGAAGTGTCGAGCATGTACGAGTTCGGCGCACACTGGCATGGCCTTAGCAGTTATGGCTTCTGTGCATGAAGGGAATAAGGGAATGTGGTAGGACAAAGGGAGTGAGTGGTAGCTGCAAGTGACTGGTTCTGGGAGGGTGAGACAGCAGGCGGTGAGTGACGGGCAGGTGATTGAGGGAGTAGTTACCAGCCAGTCATTGGTGCCTGACTCTGGGTGGGGAACAGTAGGGTAGTGATTGTTGTAGTGACGGGCTGAGGCAGTCAGTTAGAGGGAGTGCTGGCTTCATGTGAGTGGTGGGGTGAAGGGGTGAGGCAGTAGGGAGGTGTCAGGGGGTGAGTGGTTGTGGGGGTGAGTGAGGCAGTATGCCGGTGTGAGGAGGTGAGTGGTTGTGGGGGTGAGTGAGGCAGTGGGGCGGTGTGAGTGAGGTGGTGTGGGGGTGAGTAGAGATGTTGCAGTGTGAGGAGGTGAGGTGTGGTTGTGGGGTGAGTGAGGCAGTGGAGCGGTGTAGGTGAGTGGTTGGGATGAGTGACGAGTGAGTGTTGTGGGGTGAGTAGGTGGGGGGGGGTTGAGTGAAGAGGTCAGTGGTTGTCGCGGTCAGTAGGGGAGCTGATGGTGGTGGGGGGGGATTGAGGAGGCCACGGCACGGTTGTAGGGGGTGAGTGACGTCGTATGCCACGTATGAGGAGGTGGAGTGGTTTGTTTGGTGAGTGAGGCAGTGGGGCGGTGTAGGTGAGTGGTAGTGGGGGTGAGTGAGGTAGTATGCCAGTGTGAGGAGGTGAGTGGTTTGTGGGGGGAGGAGAGGCGTGGAGCGTGTGCGGTGCGTGGATGGTGATGGATGACGAGGTGCGTTTTGGGGGTGAGGTAAGGGGTGGGGGGGGGATTTGAGGTGAAGAGGTCAGTGTGTCGCGGACAGTGGGGAGCTGAGTGGTGCGGGGGGGGATTGAGGAGGTGAGTGTGTTGTGGGGGTGGAGTGACGTAGAAATGCCAGTGTGAGAGAGCGTGGATTGTTGGGGGAGCGTGCGGCAGTGGGGCGGTGTGCGGTGAGTGGTTGGAATGGAGTGACGGAGGTTAGTGTTGCGGGGGGGTGAGTAGGTGGGGGGGGATGGGGGGGGGGGCGGGTTGAGTATGCGAGGTGATGGTTGTCGAGGTGAGTGAGGAGGTGAGTGGTTGTGGGGAGGGGGGAGTGAGGAGCTGAGTTGTTGTGGGGGGAGTGCGGAGGTGAGTGGTGCGGGAGGAGGAGTGAGGAAACGAGTGAGGAGGTCAATGGTTGTGGGGGCAGTGAGGACGCGACGTAGGATGAGGGTGGTCATAGTGGCGTGAGGAGGTGAGAGGGGTTCATTTCCCGGGGCTGAGTATGAGTGATCAAGGGGTTGGGTCGCTGAGTGGTTATGGCGCCTGGCGTGAGCGGAGGAGCGTGGGGAGCTGGAGTGGTTGTCGGGGGCAGTGCAGGAGTGTGCAGATGGGGAGCTGAGAGGTGTCAGGGGGAGTGAGGAGGTGAGATGTGAGGAGCTGAGGTATGTTGTCCGTGGCAGTGAGGAGGTGAGTGGGGAGCTGAGTGGTTGTTAGGGGCAGTGAGGAGGTGAGTGGGGAGCTGAGTGGTTGTTGGGGGGAGTGAGGAGGTGAGTGGGGAGCTGAGTGGTTGTCGGGGACAGTGAGGAGGTGAGTGGGGAGCTGAGTGGTTGTCGGGGGAAGTGAGGAGGTGAGTGTTAAGCTGAGTGGTTGTGAGGAGGTGAGTGGGGAGCTGAGTGGTTGCGGGGGGGGGGGAAGTGAGGAGGTGAATGGGGAGCTGAGTGGTTGTCGGGGGATGTGAGGAGGTGAGTGTTAAGCTGAGTGGTTGTGAGGAGGTGAGTGGGGAGCTGAGAGGTTGTAGGGGGAGTGAGGACCTGAGGGGTGAGCTGAGTGGTTGTGGGAGGGGGGAGTGAGGAGGTGAGTGGGGAGCTGAGTGCGGGGTGCGTGGCCGTGCATGCCGGCCCCCATTGGCGGTGCCGCCGCGCCCCTCAGTGCGGCCCGCTGAATGCCCCGGTGCCGCCGGTGCTATTCGCACTCGGCATCCCGCTGATGAATATGGCGGCGCGTTTTGTATCACTTGAACAAAACGCCGCCATGCATTGCCTCATTATGCACCGCTAGGCGTCGCAATCAAGTGTACCCTGAATGCCTGCCCGGAGGCATAATGCCCCATCCAGATTGGATCCATAGTCAACCGACATAACGCGCCGGCTGTAAGTGTAAGTAGGACTTGAACCCGCCATCCTGACGCCGGATGCGCCACCGGCTTGACGGCTGTATTGACGGCTGCATTGATGGGTGTGGGTGTTGGGGGGGGGGGGGTGTTATTACAGCCTGGGGGTGTTATTACAGCCTGGGGGTGTTATTACAGGCAACAGCTTATAGTCGTGATGCAAGTTGGGAATGATGTTGGGCAGCGGTTGGAGTTTTACATCCTGACAACATCAAGGTCATATCAGGACGGTTACCGACTTGTGACCGTGGTCACTCATGGTGACTTTATAATGCTGCCCCAGTGGGAAATCGAGCTGTCAGCACCATGACCCGATATCCCACTCAGTCACATTATCATGACACTGAGGTAACCAGTCCTTGCCCTATCCTATCAATGCCAAGTGCCTGGCTATGAAGCGACAAGTATCAATTATATAAGTCATTGCTTTAACTCGACCGGGATCGGTATCCCGATCTCCCGCACGCGAGGCCTGCGCTCTACCGATTCGGCCGCCGCGCCCGGTCGTTGGGCAGCGGTGTTGCACTGTGTGGTGTGGCTCGCGGAGGTAGTTGTTGCTCGCTGTATTCTGGGGTGAGGTGAGGTGAGGTGAGGAGGTGGGGTGAGGTGGGGTGAGGTGGGGTGGGTTCGTGCCGTACTTACCATGGTGTTTGGTGTGTTTTCGATGTGGTGCTGTATTAAGGGTGGGATGTGCTGTGTTTAGGGTGAGTGCGTACTCTATTAACTTATTATAAGGTGGCTTGTTGTTTTATTTAGAATGGAGTTTGCAACGTTTTGGGTGGGCTATTCAGTATTGAGGGTGAAGTTTACAGTATTTAAGGTGGGGTTACAGTGTTTTCGGTGGGGTGGTGCTGTATTAAAGATGGGATATGCTCTATTTAGGGTGAGTTGTTACTGTATTAACTTATTTTAAGGTGGTTTGATGCTGTATTTAGGGTAAAGTTTGCAGTTTTTTAAGATGGGGTATGCAGTTTTTTGGGTCGGGTAGGGTGATGCTGTGATTCACTAAGACATGCAGGACTACGTGCAGCAACACAAACCTCTCAACCTGCCAGTGGCCATCTAATCCCACATAAAGATACCGCCATCATGCCACCCCAGGAGCCCTGAAATACGTGCCGAACTTGCCACAGTACGCGATCAATAACTGACTTGTGCGAAATAACTGACTTCTGCCAAATAACTGGTTTGTCCGAAATAACTGGCTTGTGCAAAATATCTGGTTTGTCGAGAATAACTGACTTCCTGCTAAACAGCCGGTTTATCTGAAATAACTGGTTTGTCGAGACTACCTGACTTCCTGCTAAATGACCGGTTTGTCTGAAATAACTGGCTTTTGCGAAATAACTGGTTTGTTCGAAATAACTGGTTTGTCGAGAATAACCAACTTCCTGCTAAATGGCGTGTTTGTCCGAAATATCTGGCCTGTGGGAAATAAGTGACTTCTGCTAAATCACTGGCTTGTGCGAAATGACTAACCATGAGACTTTTTGGCATGTTTTGGCAGTGTGTGTGTCTGGCTCTATCTAATACCCCAGTCACACTACAGCTTGCGACCACTTTGCGACAACCTTAGAACAAAGAACCCATACTCACTTGTGATGTCCTTGTTACCAAAACAATGGTTGCAGATGTCTGGGCATCACTGGTGAGTGTGGATTCTTTGTTCTAAGCTGGTCGCAAAGTGGTCACAAGCTGTAGTGTGACTGGGGTATTAGATAATTAGGTCACTGACGTGGCCATTTCTTAAGTCTAACCCTGACGTTAGTGCCTATCATCACACATAACATGTATTGCTGCAAACATGTTTACACAGGTTGATTGGTTGGTTGTTGGAGTTTTACCTCCTGGCTACATCTAAGGTTATATCTAGACGGGTACCGATTTGTGACATTACGCATTCATGGCAACCTTTTATAGTGCTGTCCCACTGGGAGACCAGGCCACTCGAAGCATGACCTGATATCCCAATCAGTCACATTATCCTGACACTGCGCCAACCAGTCATTACCCTGTCCTAATAAAGCTGTGTGCCTGGCAAGGAAGCAACAAGTACCCATTTTAAGTCATCGGTTTGACTCGCCCAGGGTTCGAACCCGTAGGTTCGAATCCCACGATCTACCACAACAGGAGACGGACGGACGCTCAACTCATTCGGCCACACACACAGAATTTTATGTTCTGCGCATGTGTGCACTAACAAGCATACATTATCCACATCCAAAACTGGGAGCATGTTCTGTCACTGGTTATCAGATCTTGATGTTATCGTCTGGTCGATGTAAATCATCATCTTATAGCTGCACAGACTTCATAACTACTCCTAATGGGGGTTATAAACACCATCACTGTCTGAAGACCTGATGGCGTGGGTACTGACTTATTTCAGCGCGCGCTCATAGTGGTTTTATTGTGCTGTTCCGTTGAGATATACTGGACAGGATGCCTCAATCAATTGGTAAAGGGGGGGGGGGTAAAGGGAAAAAAAAAGAACACCGCTGGCTGGCTTCCCACAGTATATGGTGCGTTAGAACTCCCAACTGAGTCAAACCCGTCACATACTAAATTAATATGTGCCATCACAAAGACTGGCACTCTGCATTAATAGGACAGCGCAAAGTCCAGTTTTCTCAGTGGTAGGATAATGTGACTGAGGGGGATGTTGGGTCATGGTCTTCCAATTGGCTAGCACTATGAAGTCGCCAAGAATGTGCACTGTTACAAGTCAGTGATCCACATCCTGCTGTGACCTTAGATAGGGTAGTGGTCTGCACTGACCTCTCAGGCAAGTAACCACATAGACAGGTAGGCGTGGGTAGTGTGGTGATAGCAGGGAGCCTAGGTGGTGTAATGGTTTTGCACACTGGCCCGGAATGCAAAGAGATCTGGGTTCGAGTCCCGCTCTAGGCACAATATTTCCCATTTTCATCACCCCCCCCCCATGACACTGGTGCCGTGACCAGGATCCTGTACAAGTTACGCGCTGTATGGTTGTTGAACCTACCATGTGTATGTATGTGTTAGAGCATTGCCTGTATGTATGTAATTGTAAGCATTACAAGACTTACAATTCCAGGGGACGAGTGTAGTGGTCTGCACTGACCTCTCAGGCAAGTAACCACATAGACAGGTAGGCGTGGGTAGTGTGTTGATATCAGGGAGCCTAGGTGGTGTAATGGTTAGCACACTGGCCCGGAATGCAAAGAGATGTGGGTTCGAGTCCCGCTCTAGGCGCAATATTTCCCATTTTCATCACCCCCCCCCCACGACAATAGGATATAAAACTCAAATAAACAACTGAAATATTTCCACTGCACCATAATACCATATCTTAGTCATTCATATTGTGCTAGTACTCAGAACTACCAAAGATTCAGCCTCAGTTTGAACCTCTAGAAGATAACCTAACTATTCAGTGATCTCACTTGGTATCTGGGCATTTGTAGCATAAGGCAAAGGCTGGTTGGCTCGGGTTTCAAAATAATGTGACCCAGTCAGATATTATATCATTATTCCATGACCCTGGCTGTTAACAAATTGTGGTGATAACCATAATGGTATTGGTACCGGAGAGTATGAGTGTGGTGATAACCATAATGGCATTGGTACAGAAGAGTATGAGTGTGGTGATAACCATAATGGCATTGGTACATGAGAGTATGAGTGTGATGATAACCATAATAGTATTGGCACATGAGAGTATCAGTGTGGTGATAACCATAATAGTGTTGGTATATGAGAGTATGAGTGTGGTGATAACCATAATGGCATTGGTACATGAGAGTATTAGTGTGGTGATGCAATAATGGGATTGGTAAAGGAGAGTATGAGTGTGGTGATAACTATAATGGCATTGGTCCAGTCGAGTGGCAATGACGATAATGGGATTGGAACAGGAGAGTATGAATTTGTTGATGCAATAATGGGATTGTTACATGAGAGTATGACTGTTGCTATAACCATAATGGTATTGGTACAGGAGAGTATGAGTGTGGCGATAACCATAATAGTATTGGCACATGAGAGTATGATTGGTGATAACCATAATGTTATTGGTACATGATAGTAGGAGTGTGGTGATAACCATAATGGCATTGGTACAGGAGAGTATGATTGTGGTGATAACCATAATATTATTGGCACATGAGAGTATGAGTGTGGTCATAACCATAATGGCATTGGTACATGAGAGTATGAGTGTGGTGATGCAATAATGGGATCGGTACAGGAGAGTATGAGTGTGGCGATAACCATAATGATATTGGTACATGAGAGTATGAGTGTGGTGATGCAATAATGGGATTCGTACAGGAGAGTATGAGTGTGGTGTTAACCATAATGGCATTGGTCCAGGAGAGTATGAGTGTGGCGATAACCATAATGATATTGGCAGATGAGAGTATGAGTGTGGTGATGCAATAATGGGATTCGTACAGGAGAGTATGAGTGTGGTGTTAACCATAATGGTATTGGTCCAGGAGAGTATGAGTGTGGTGATAACCATAATGGTATTGGTCCAGGAGAGTATGAGTGTGGTGATAACCATAATGTTATTGGTCCAGGAGAGTATGAGTGTGGTGATAACCATAATGTTATTGGTACAGGAGAGTATGAGTGTGGAGATAACCATAATAGTATTGGTACAGGAGAGTATGAGTGTGATCATAACCATAATGATATTGGCACAGGAGAGTATGAGTGTGGCGATAACCATAATAATATTCATACAGGAGAGTATCAGTGCGGTGATGCAATAATAGAATTGGCACAGGAGGGTATGAGTGTGACAACAATAATGTTATAGGTACTGAACAGTATGAGTATAGCGACACAATAATAGTGCTGGGTGCGAGTAGCAGCATCTCGCCCAGAACAGAACCCATCCATTCTGCGCTATCCAGACTAACCCAGGACATGTAAGGACATTGTTAACCGCATAGGAGACGGACCACTCTTTTCTCCTTCATCAAACCCCATTTCACCCCTCCCTTTTCAAAACCCCTTTTTCATTCAATTCACTCAACGCCTCCAACCCTACCCCCCCCCCCACCACCAAACCCGACCCGCCCCCCACACCCCCCCCCTCCCCACCGCGCCCCCCCCCCCCACCATCCGGCCCCGCCCCGACTACTTTATACTTTTCCCCCTCGCAATCCCAATCTCCACATCCCCACTCTCTGGTGATCTAATTTCTACTCCAACCCTGACAGCTATTGAGGGATGTGCCTGTCGAGCGAGTCGATGCTTTTTCGTCTACCCAGTCTGCATTCCACCTACCGCCCCCTGCCCTCCTCCCCCCCCCCCCCCCACCCCTATACCACGGCAGGCAATGTAAGGGTGGGTCGGGTGGGGGTTCAGGTGGGGTGGAGATCCGATAGGGGAAGGTCATCTCAAGGGTATTGTTGCATGACATGCTATGAATGACTCTAACATTTTCTTGCTTGTCCATCGGTGGCAATGTTGACACCAACCCATCATTTGTTGTGAACTCATCGATGACTGATCAGTCCAATTTGTGCTTGGAATGTCCG
>CM059191.1:96215674-96321487 GCA_030323885.1 Branchipolynoe longqiensis
AGTGGGGGTGATGAAAATGGGAAATACTGCGCCTAGAGCGGGACTCGAACCCACATCTCTTTGCATTCCGGGCCAGTGTGCTAACCATTACACCACCTAGGCTCCCTGATATCAACACACTCCCCACGCCTACCTGTCTATGTGGTTACTTGCCTGAGAGGTCAGTGCAGACCACTACACTCGTCCCCCTGGAATTGTAAGTCTTGTAATGCTTACAATTACATACATACAGGCAATGCACTAACACATACATACACAGGGTAGGTTCAACAACCATACAGCGCAAAGCTTGTACAGGATCCTGATCACGGCAACCAGTGTCGTGGGGGGTGATGAAAATGGGAAATATTGGGCCTAGAGCGGGAACCGAACCCACATCCCTTTGCATTCCGGGCCAGTGTGCTAACCATTACACCACCTATGCTCCCTGATGTCACCACCCGACCCATGCTGACCTGTGTCTATGCGCCCCATTGCCTGAGAGGGCAGTGCACACTACTACATTCATCCCCCTGGAATTGTAAGTCTTTTAAATGGTTATTTATTACTTACAATTACATATATACAGGCAATGCACTTACATATATACCTACACAGGGTAGGTTCAACAACCATACAGCATGTAGCTTGTACAGGATCATTGTTACAGCAACCAGTGTCGTGGGGGATGATGAAAATGGGAAATATTGCACCTAGAGTGGGAATCGAACCCATAACTCTTTAGTCATAAAATAAAATATCAGGGCTAAGGTGCAGGCTTCCCGCTTGGTGACTGCCGCAATGAACTTAAATATAGGTTTATGGGGATATCGAGCCGGAGTGGTTGGTGTGTGGGGGAGCAAGAGGGGGACCATGTTCTATTGGCTTTGAAAAGATAAATTACATGATTTTATATTGTTTTAAATAAAATTAGTGTAGCTCGTAAAACATCCTTTACTTTAGTTCAGAGTAAGGCTTAAGATACATGGCTAACTTTTGTATTAGATATTTGAAGTGAAAACATGAAAAACAATTTGCATGTGCATACCAGTTGAAGCCAATTGCAATATGCCATTGCTTTACTAATTAGGTCAGATCACTACCCGTTGAAAGCCAGCGTGTTTGGACTTTTGTAAAGGGGAAAACCCTGAATAAATGATTAATGCGTAGACTAGTATGTAAATTTAGTATGTGAGATCAACTCTAGATTAGCGTCTTAGTTTTGGACATATTTTGCTTTCATCAAATTATTCAACTTTAAGAGAGGTTAGATGAACTAACTACAGACGAATGTGTTTGGGTACTATATAGTGGAAAACAAGGGGGGGAAACAAGGGAGGGAGGGGTGGGAGGGGATGGGAGGGAGAGAGGGGGAAAGGGAGGAAGAGGAAAGAGGGAGGGGTGAGGAGGGAGGAGAAAGAGGAGGGGAGGGGAGAAGGAGAAAGGAGAGGGGAGGGGAGAAGGAGGAAAGAGGGAGGGGGAGGGAGAAGGCAGGAAAGAAAAGGTGAAGGATGCCTTTTTAGGGGGAGCGGCTAGTGTAATAACTGTTTTCTGAGGGGAAAACAAGGGTGGGAAGGGGATGGGGAGGGGAGGGAGAAAGGGAAAGAGGGGGGGGGGGAGGGAGTAAGAGGGGAAGGGGGAGAGAGTAAGAGGGAGAAGAAGGGAGGGGAGGGGGAAGGAGGAAAAGGGGAGGGAAGGGGAGAAGGAGGAAAAAGGGAGGGGAGGGGAGAAGGAGGAAAAAGGGAGGGGAGGGGAGAAGGAGAAAAAGGGAGGGGAGGGGAGAAGGAGGGAAGAGGGAGGGAAGGGGTGAAGGAGGTGAGGAGTGACTGGAGTGATTGAGTGAGATAGTAGCGGGTGAGAGATAAGTGGGAATAAAGGGTGAGGACCGGGTATGGGAGAGGACGGTGGAGGTGGGAAGGGGGAGGTGGAGGATGGGAGGGGAAGCGGGAGTGGGGAGCAGGAGGGGGAAGGGGAGGAATGGAAAGGTATTTTCATTTGCCATACAAAGGCCTTATTTTTCTTTTATGCGAAACCGTCTCCCTTCCCGTGGTTCGTGTAGCTTTAATGGAAAACTGATATGTCTAAGCTATGTTAAGGCGCCACGGGTAACATACCCCCCCCCCACACCCACCCACCCACCCTTGTGTGAGGTTAGTTTGTCTCTTCTTTAAAAAAAAAGTTTAATAACAGGTAGCGCACAATAGCGAAACTCTGCCACGGGTCTGTAGGAGTGCAGGTAGATAGCTAAGTGCAGCAGATGCAATAGGCGGTGCAAGCTGGTGTTGTTTGCGGTCCGTGATGATAACACAGCAACCCTTAATACAGAACGGCTCAGCCTGCCGGCAATGCACGCCTTTAACCAAGCAGGTGGCAGCCGACCCAGCCACGCGCAGCCAAGTCTGTTTGTTTGTTGTTTTATGCCCTAGCAATATCTAAGGGCATATCAGTTTGACATCATGAGCGGGCATTTGTCAATTGTATAAATCTAATTCTCTTAGGCGCTGCCCGTGGGATTGGTGTCGTTTTACATCCTACCAACATCTAAGGTCACATTAGCACCTAAACCGACTTGTGACAGTACATACTCATGGCAACTTTATAGTACTGTCTCACCAGGAGACCAGGCTGCCAGCACCATGACCCAATATCCCACACTGTTACATTATTCTGATAACTGCCCTAACCAGTCCCTCGTCCTACTCCTATCATAGTAATGCAGAGCGCAAGGCTAGGGTGCGACAAGTATAAATTTTGTAAGTCTGTGCACGATGGCCGAATCGGTACAGTGCTGGCCTCCTGTGCGGGAGATCGGGAGTTCAGTTCCCGGTCGAGTCAAACCAATGACTTATAAAGTTGATACGTGTCGCTTCCTAGCCAGGCGCTTGGCATTAATAATAGGATAGGGCAAAGACTGGTTAGCACAGTCCTGATATGACCTTAGATGTTGCAAGGAAGTAGAACTAACAACTAACCAACCAACCTGCCAACAATGTCGGGTTTCAGCCAATAACACTTAGGCCGATTTAAGTCAGCCCGACTGTCGGCCTTCATCTCGTCGGTTTGGGTAAAGCTCAGTATAAAGCGTCGCTTCTATTTTATGCTAGACTGGAAGCATTGTATATTGTCTGAGAGCTAGTAGTAGTATCTCCCAAAGGGCAGAACCGGAAGCGGTGGCCGAATAGGTAGAGTGCAGGCTTCCCATGCTGAAGGTCGGGAATTCGAATCCCAGCCAAGTCAAACTAATGACTGATAAAATTGACACTTGTCACTCCCTAGCCTGGCGCTCGGCACTAATTGGGTAGGATAAGAACTGGTTAGCACAGAATGAGGATAATGTGGGATATCAGATCATGGTGCTGGTGGCCTGGTCTCCAACTCCCAGTATGACCTTAGATGTTGCTATGACATAAAACAATCCCAAGGGCAGCACCAAAGAGAACCACATTTACACGATTGACAAATGCGCGCTTGTGACGTCAAACACAAACAGCGGAAGACTAAAGCGGCATATTATTAACAAATAGGACAAAGCCGTGTCGTGGAGCCATATGCAGGCGCCAGCCTTCTGCCCTTGTGCTCTTTTTGCATGACATTACTTTGTTGTTGACTTTGTTCTCACTGTTTGAGTGGCATGTTGCTGGTGGCAATGTCAACAACTCCACACCTCCCACCATGCGAATAAATCACTGAAGCAACCATCAGATAAATCACTCAAAGAACCACCTAAGAAATTACTGAAAAGAACTACCAAAGAAATCACTGAAGGAACCACCAAATAAATCACTGAAAGAACCACTGGAAAGGACCATGTTAAAAAATTTAAATCACCAAAGGAATCACCAAAGAGATTACTGAACGAATCATCAAATGAATCACCAAAGGAATCGCTGAATGAATATAGAAGAGATTACCAAAGGATCACCAAAGGAATGTCAAAGGAATCACCAAAGGAATTACCAAAGGAATCAAAGAAATCACTTAAAGGAATCACCATAGTAATCATGAAATGAATCACCAAAGGAATCACCGAAGGAACTATAGAAGAGATTATCAAAGGATCACCAAAGGAATATCAAAGGAATCACCAAAGGAATTACCAAAGGAAGTAAAGAAATCACTTAAAGGAATCACCACAGGAATCACCACAGGAATCACCAAATGAATCACCAAAGGAATCACTGAACGTTCTCAGAAACTGTGTACCACTTGAGGTAGTCTACTTGAAATAAATATTTCAAAGAAACCAATTATTGGAGTGTCCATATTTAGATTTCATCACTTAGCCCAATAATAATGTGGAAGATATTTTAGATCAAAAGTAAATGTTAATAGTGTGTATTATATATCTTATTGGGATGGATGTAGCTAAATAAATAGAAAATTACATCACTAATTTGTGACATTGTCAACAGCATTGAAAATAAAGTGTCACAAACTTAATGAAAACCTCTGAACAACAGCACATTTCACTTCAAATGGTCATATACAATGTCTTCATTAAGCTGAAGACAATTATTTCTAAAAAGAATTATAAAACTTTTGAAATAGTTAACCTTTTCTGGAGTCATTATCATCATAACATTTTGTTTCCACTTGCAAGTGCTATGAAACTCTGTATCAAACACTGTACAGGAACGATTTTCACCATTTGACACTCCATGCTTGGACCCAGTTATGGTATAGTAAAAGATAAATCCTGAAATTGACCCTCAACATTGAAATTTGAGCCGAACATTTGTGTTAAATTGTTGATTCCACTTGGACTGTTACTGTGCTAATATTTTTCTGCTTTTCTCTTTAATCATCACAAATAAGACAAAACCACAGCAATGAGGTTTCAAATTATTATTACTACTGTTTATAAAGCAATTGGCATGTGAAATGTCACAGTATTGGCACACAACTTCTGAGAACGACCCATTACCAAAGGACCACCAAAGGAATGTCACAGGAATCACCAAAGAAACCACTGAGGTAATCACCAAAGAAACCACTGAGGTAATCACCAAAGAAACCACTGAGGTAATCACCAAAGAAACCACTGAGGTAATCACCAAAGAAACCACTGAAGTATTCACCAAAGGAATCACAGTTCACTGAGTGTGCTCCCATTGTGTGTGCCCCTTGGCAGGGACACTGCATCAGTTTTCTGGATTTATGCAGCCTGCTTCATCCCCTATCCTAGACTGTTTGGGTTTATGCCCTGACAATATCTAATGTCATATCAGGATGGATACCAACTTGTGACAGTGTGCACTCATGGTGACTTGGTAGTGCTGCCTCACTGGGACCCAGGTCACTGGCACCATGGCCCAATTTCCCATTCAAACGAAACCAATATGAAGGGATATATTAAAGACCCCTTAATTTTGTTAATCTATTTTAATTATTAAAGAGGGATCGGAGAGAAGAAGAAAAGGTCTGGTTTTAAAATGGACCTGGCATAGGCATTACTACTACTAGGATAGGCCAAGGAGCATTGGAATGAGGAAGACCAATTAATTGTCCTGACACTGAGCCAACCAGTCCTTGCCTTATCCTAATAATGCCAAGCTCCAGGCTCGGTAACGACAATTATCAATTTTGTAAGTCATTGGTTTCACTCGGCCGGCCGAGATTATAACTCTCGGCCTTCCAAATAGGAAGCCTGTGCTCTTACCGATTCAGCCACATTCCAGCAGGACCTGACGAGGAGCCTGTTGGGTCCCAGTGTCGGTATCTCGGAAGACCCTCGCCATTCCTCACTCCTTATTTGGAGATGGTGACCTACTTGAGAAGGTCATCTGACACCAGCTCCAGTGTTGATGTTCAGAGCTCTCCGCTGTGAGAACTAACCAAACCGATCCAAGCTGAGATTAGATTCTTACTTAGCGACACCATGTGGTTTGAGGGGCCATGTGGTGTCTATATATAGAATACCGAGGAGACACTTGCTATGGCAAGGCAACTGCCCTGTCAATCAACAGTTCTAAATGGTTCTTCAGTGATAGAAATATGCAACATTTTTCCACTTGTCCAGAGAACCAGTCTGGTGTGCTTTTTTTACTTGTCCACCTGAATTTTCACTTTCCGTCTTTTTATACATTTGATTACCATGATTATTATTCAGGGTTGAAAGTGTTCTCCGGCAAAAAAAAAGCGGAAACGAGGATATTCTACCATAGCTACCTGGTTTGGTTACCATTATACCCCATGCTTAGTTCCTACACAATCTCTTGTATAATTCCCACTGAGACCCTTGTGTTAATTATATGTGTGTTTGGAGTTCCGCTGGTCCTTCAGTAATGACTGATGCGACCCAGCACGCCGGTGTCGCGGTTTCAGTTCTCAACCAGTTTCAGTTCTCAACATCGCTTCTGCGCATGCGTCTAAATCTCAATGCAACATATTCAACATGGCCTCTGTGGGCGTTTGCCAACTTGTGTGTTTCATTTAACAATATACGGTCGGTATATGAGGTTTTAAGGGTTTTAGAGTGATTTACACATTAGAAATCACCACACACACACATCAACAGCAAAAGCAAAGTGTCACTAGAATCCACGCATGCGCAGAAGCGACAGTTGAGAACTGAAACTGGTTGAGAACTGAAACCGCGACACCGGGTTTCAGCTACAGTGTGCATGGTAGAAAGTGGGGATGGTCCCCTCCCAGCCCTATCCTTCACCATAGAACCTACACTTTAAACTCACTTTGCATATATCTAGGCTTCGTAATGGCCAAACTTGGTGGTTATATTTCAATGCTGTATTTCTAATGTAGATTGCAGTGAAATTGCCCCAGGAAATATCTTACATTAGATCAAATACCACAGCCAGTCTGGTGATGTATGTGTATACACCAACTCCCTCACCTTCCATTTTGTAGATTTCAGTAAAACTGTCCTATGAAATATATTACATTAGATCAAATACCACACCCAGTCTGGTGATGTATGTGTACCTTCCGTTTTGTAGATTTCAGTAAAACTGTCCTATTCACCACCTCCCCCACCTTGTGTAGATTGCAGTGAAATTGTCCTAGGAACACGCACTCATAGTGGCTTTATAATGCTGCCCCACATGGAGACCAGGCCGCCAGCACCATGACATGATATCCCACTCAGTCACATTATCCTGACACTGAGCAAATCAGTCCTTGACCTATCCTAATAATGCTGAGCGCCTGACTAAGAAGCGACAAGTATCAATTTTGTAGGTCATTGGTTTGATTCAACCAGGAACCGAACTCCCGACCTCCCGCACGCGAGGCCCGCGCTCTACCGATTAGGCCACCGCGCCCGGTACTATTCCCATTAGATCCAGTGTGTTGTGTGCAGTGTACCTTGCAATAGCGTCCTTGTGTAATTCCCATTGGATGCAAACTTTGATCCAAACTGTACCTTCAATGACCTGAGGGATGGCAGGGGGGGGGGGGGACTGTTTGAAAGAATACACTACACAACATAATAATAGTGCCAATAATGGCCACAAAAAATACAGACAAAATACTGGCATGTCATATAATACAAGTCAACATACTGCTAACATCAATTACACCAAATGTGAATACAACATTGTGTGGCCAATTCTGTAGGTTTTTTCGAGTTTCTGTCCTGTAATTCATTCCTGTCTTGCAAAAATAAATTATGAAAATGCATACAACAAGCATATTTATATACTTATTTATTTCTTTTCCAAAACTGCATTTTTGTTCAGAACATAATAACCATTAAAGCTAAACCGTACCCTCCCGAAAAGAAGCCCACCCTGAAACTTGCGCGTCCAAATAGATACAGTAAAACCTTTCTAAATCGACCGACCATGGGACCGACTTTAAATGGTCCATTTAGGGAGGCTTAGGAAGTATTTTATATCGTTACAATGGTATTGTATGGGCGATCGTTTGTGACCCAAATAAAGCGATCGATATAGGGAAGTGGTTGATCTGGAGGTGGTCGGTGAAGAGAGGTTTTACTGTATATCCCTTTTCTCGCCCTGATCAATGGCTACAAGTGCATTGCAGTTGGTAGTTTAGACTTCTAAAAGGAATTCACCGATTTATCGAAATAGATGTTTGGTCTTTCTGTTTGTTTCAGATGTTTGTTTGTTGTTTTATGTCATAGCAACATCTAAGGTCATATCAGGATGGGTACTGACTTGTGACAGTGCATACTCATGGCAACTTTATAGTGGCATCTCAACGGGAGACCAGGCTGCAAGCACCATGATGCAATATCCAAGTCACATTATCCTGATACTGTGCTAACCAGTCCTTGTCCTATCCTATTAATGCTGAGTGCCAGGCTAGGTAGTGACAAGTATCAAGTCATTGGGATTAAAACTACTAACCTTCCACACAGGAAGCCTGCACTCTACCGATTCAGCCACTGCATCCAGTTTGTTTCACATGTTAATTAAAGCTGCATACTCTGATGAAAGCATCACATTGTCAAAACCAAAATACGTTTTACATTTCATTCTACATATGTGACTTAAATAAGAGTGCACTTATTAACCATTTGTTGCTACATAGAAGAGTATAGATGCCTTTCAATGTTTATAAACTGTGTGTATGCGCGCGCAGCTTGGCTGCAGAACGAAGGTACACTACCATTGAGTTTGCCGGTATGCGCAGTGCAAAACGTCTATTATATTCAAAATTAATAGAAATGCAGAACACTAACCGTATAAATTTAATATAATCTATTCGTTGAATATGTTTTCTATATGTTTTCCAATCAGCTTGTTTCTAAGTACTGTGCTTTTAGAGTTATTTCACTTTTTCTCTATGAAGATTGCTCATAGCCATTGAGTTTTCAGTGTGACAGTGTGACAGTGTGACAGTGTGTCGTCCTGCATCCAAAAGGCGCGCGTGGTGACCTAGATACCAATGCTGACGTCATATGAAATAGCCCTATACAAAGTCAACTTAATAGAACCTCTTACTGCTGAAGACGGTGGTGTCAGAGTTTTAATGTGACACCAACATTAATGTTGCATGTGGCACTTCAAACATCTCTCAATATAAGGTAGATATTTAAAATAAAACTTACTTCAAACTAAAGCAAGGTAGATTATAATGATCCACCTCATATATGTATCACCTAAAATTAGAAACACTCAAAACCATCGGACTGTGCAACTTAAAATTAGGAAAATGTCAATTCAGGACAATTTATTGGTCTTCCTCATTCCAACGCTCCTTGGCCTATCCTAGTAGTAGTAATGTCTACGCCAGGTCCATTTTAAAGCCAGACCTTTTCTTCTTCTCTCCAATCCTCTTTAATAATTAAAATAGATTTAAAAAAATTAAGGGGTCTTTAATATATCCCTTCATATTGGTTTCGTTTAAAGTTGCATAGTCCGATGAAAACATCAAATTTTCAAAATCAAAACAATTATCTAGATTGGATTCTACATATCCACGCTAGATACTTGTGCACGTATTAAACATTTGTTGCTGCATAAAAACTCAACAGGGTGTAATGTGCCAATTTAATAGAACCTGTTATTACTGAAACTTATCGTGTCAGAGTTTTGGCGTGCTTGCCTAAATTAACTTGGCATGTTTTTGCATCAAATATCTCCAAAGTTTGCCATTTAAATGAAAAGTTACTTCAAACTAAAGTAAAATCGACTATAATGATTAATCTAATGTATTTATCTCAGAAAATGGCAAAAACTTAAAACCATCGGACTGTGCAACTTTAAAGCTAACGTCCAAAGTTAAATCCTGTACCAGATTTAGTCACCGCTCTGATGCTTAAAATAAATAAATGAATAAATGAATAAATAAATAAATACAATGAAGAGGCAGAGGTCGGCGAGTCACTAATATAGTATCACTTGGACCACTTTGCGACCAGGAAAATGGTTGATCGCAAAGAGGTCGCAAGTGGTCGCAAAGAGGGGGGGGGGCACTATAAAAGTTGTCTTGAATGTGCATTATCACAATACCGGTACCGGCCCTGATATGACCGTAGATGTTGCCAGGATGCAAAACTCCAAGAAACAAACAAACTGAGAGGGCCGGGACGTAATAGAAAGTATCGTGTTCGGGCCTGCGAGTAAATGGCATGTCGCGTTGACACCCGGCACCAGGGGGCGCAAACAGACGGGGGCGGCAGAACGCACCGCCCCCTGGTGTTCGCCTACTGCACTGTACTTGTGTGCAAGCCCCCCCCCCCCCTCCGTGCACCCCCCCCCACCACCGCCCCCCCAGCCACCCCCCCTACCACCTCCCTACCCCCCCCCCACTCCCTACCCCCCACACCCTACCCACATCAACATTCCTCATATTACCCCAAATGTTGCAAAGACGTAAAGCACCAATAAACAAATAAATAATCCAATCTCTCACACACAACACCTAGACTGTTACATCCCATGCCATGCCATAACGGCACCACATCACAACACTCCACCAACCGCACCCCCAACAGCTCACAGCCCACACCATTCACATCCCCCCACCCCCAACCATACCTCCACCATACAACCAACACGTCATTACCACCTCATCCTTCACCCCCACCCCACTCCACTCCACACATCACAACCCTTAGAGCTGCACACACACACCCCTACACACTCCACTCAACACATCACAACGCCTCTACACACACACCCTACACACTCCACTCAACACATCACAATGCCAAGAGCTACACACACACCCCATCACACTCCACTCAACATATCACAACCCCTCTACACACACACACCCTACACACTCCACTCATCACACAACAACCCCTCTAAACATACCCCTACACACTCCACTCAACACATCACAACCCCTCTACACATACCCCTACACACTCCACTCAACACACCACAACCCCTCTACACATACACACACCCCTACACACTCCACTCAACAACCCCTCTACACACCCCTACACACTCAAATCAACACACCACAACACCTCTACACAAACCCCTACACACTCCACTCAACACACCACAACCCCTCTACACATACACACACCCCTACACACTCCACTCAACACACCACAACCCTTCTAAACACACATACACACATCCCTACACACACCCCTACACACTCCACTCAACACACCACAACCCTTCTAAACACACATACACACACCCCTACACACTCAAATCAACACCACAACCCCTCTACAAATACACACATACATACACACACCCCTACACACTCCACTCAACACACTACAACCCTTCTAAACACACATACACACACACCCCTACACACTCAAATCAACACCCCACGACCCCTCTACACATCCCTACACACTCAAATCAACACCCCACGACCCCTCTACACACACCGCAACACACTCCACTCAACACACCACAACCCCTCTACACACACCCCTACACATTCCACTCAACACATCACAATCCATCTACACACACACCGCAACACACTCCACTCAACACACAACCCCTCTACACATACACACACCCCTACACACTCCACTCAACACACCACAACCCCTCTACACACCCTATACACTCAAATCAACACACCACAATGCCTAGAGCTACACACACACCTACACACTCCATTCAACACACCACAACCCCTCTACACATACACACATACATACACACACCCTACTCACTCCACTCAACACACCACAACCCCTCTACACACCCCTACACACTCCAATCAACACACCACAACCCCTCTACACACACACCCACACACTCCGCTCAACACACCACAACCCCTCTACACATACACACACCCCTACACACTGCACTGATCACACCACACCCCTTCTAAACACACATACACATACTCCACTCAGCACATCACAACCCCTCTACACACATACGCAAACACTTCCCCCCCCCCCACCCCCACCACACTCCCCTAAACACATCACAACCCCTCTACACACACGCGCACACACACACCCTCACCAAATATACACCACAGGCTGCTTGAGCACTAAGCCTAGTTGATCTAACCTGTAGGTAAGGGTTCAGTGAGTGTATGTGTCCTTTACCACACCTATAACTACGTGTTCACTTCACTAAAATTACACAGCGCACAATTTTCTATGTGTTACCAAAAGTTCCTAAAACAGCAGCCATCACGACTCCTTTGTTCATTGTAGAGAAATGCCGTATGGAGAAGTGTGTTGCTCTTCGTGGACCATACTAGGTTTACAATTTCAAGTGAAAAGAACGGGGCAAAGTCCATTCCCAGGTTGACTGAGATAATCGCGCCGATGGGTGCGCTCATATCTGTCAACACCAACAAGTGAACCCGGTTTGATATAATCCGCCTGCTATTCACATGGTCTAATAGAACTAGCAACAGCCCTATCCGGCCGACTATTCACATGGTGTAATGGAACCAGCAGCCCCATCCGTCTTGCTATTCACATTGTGTAGCAGAACCAGCAGGCCTTTCCAGCCTGCTATTCACATGGTGTAGGGGAACCGGCAGTCTCATCAGGCCTGCTATTCATATTGTGCAGCAGAACCGGCAGCCCTTTCCAGTCCTCTATTCACATGGTGTAGGGGAACCTGCATCCCCATCCGCCCTGCTATTCACATAGTGTAGCAGAACCAATGGCCCCACCCGGCCCGCTATTCACATGGTGTAGAGGAACCAGTAGCCCCATCCGGCCTGCTATTCACATGGTGTAATAGAACAGCGGCCCCATCCGACCTGCTATTCACATGGTGTAATAGAACTAGCAGACCCATCCGACCTGCTATTCATATGGTGTAGAGGAACCAGCAGCCCCATCCGGCCTGCTATTCACATGGTGTAATAGAACCAGTGGCCCCATCCAGCCTGCTATTCACATGGTGTAGAGGAACCAGCGGCCCCATCCGGCCTGCTATTCACATGGTGTAATAGAACCAGTGGCCCCATCCGGCTGCTGGTTCCTCTACACCTCATATGGTGTAGAGGAACCAGCAGCCCCATCCAGCCTGCTATTCACATGGTGTAATAGAACCAGCAGCCCCATCTGGCCTGCTATTCAATTGGTGTAATAGAACCAGCAGCCCCATCCGGCCTGCTATTCATATGGTGTAGAGGAACCAGCAGCCCCACCCGGCCTGCTATTTACATGGTGTAGATGAACCAGCAGCCCCATCCTGCCTGCTATTCACATGGTGTAGAGGAACCAGTGGCCCCATCCGGCCTGCTATTCATATGGTGTAATAAACCCATCTGGCCCACTATTCACATGGTGTAGAGGAACCAGCAGCCCCATCTGGCCTGCTATTCACATGGTGTAGAGGAACCAGCAGCCCCATCCGGCCCGCTATTCACATGGTGTAATGGGACAAGCTTCCCCATCCGGCCTGCTATTGATATGGTGTAATAGAACCAGCTGCCCCCATCTGGCCCGCTATTCACATGGTGTAGAGGAACCAGCAGCCCCATCCGGCCTGCTATTCATATGGTGTAATGGGACAAGCTGCCCCATCTGGCCTGTTACAAATGGTGTAGAGGAACCAGCGGTACCCCGAGGCGCACCACACCTTAACCACAGCCAGTATTCCCACACACATGCCAGCACCACACAATTACACATGCGCGACCGGAAGGCTCTGTTAAAAACACACGCGGTAATCACATGTTGGGTGCAGGTGTCGCCAGTAAACTAGGCTACCCGACAGTGCTCCGACTGCTCCGTAATTGCGCTGCGCAGGCATGTCAGCCCAACCACCCTTTTAGGATTGCGGAAGATATTACCTGAAGATTGCATTGTTGGTCGGAATAGAAACAGGAATAGGAAATAAGGCAGGACATATCACCGCCATGTCGCGCTGATAGGGTATGAGAGGGGAGGAGAGGGGAGGAGAGGGGAGGAGAGGGGAGAGGAAGGGGGAGGGTGGAGTGGGAATAGAAGGGGAGAGGGAGAGGGACAAGGAGAGTGACAAAGAGAGGGGAGGGGATGCGAGGGGAAGGGAGAGGAGGGGAAGAGAGAAAAAAACACTCCAGGCCAAAAAAGACTACAATAGAGTCACAATAAGACCAGTAAGGACAGAAACGGAAATGCTGAGTGAAAAAACAGTACAACAAATGTACACACTCGCACTCGAGACCAAAAGTGACAAAATAAAATCGATCAAAATGAAAGGGTGTAATATAAAAATAAATGGAAAAACATACAAACCCAAGGAGTTCGGAAAGATTGAGATTCAAGAGATCACACCAGAAAAGGCTGAAAATATGGAGATCACCAGAAAATGAAGGCGAAATGATAAAACAAGGTTACAAAAATAAAATGGGGGACATCCTCCAAAAAGTCAAGGAAACCCTGGTAAATATGCCAACAAATAAAAAGGAAAAATGTAAATAAACAAATAATATAAAAAGCAAAATGAACCAATGCGAATTACGACGACGACGACGACTCCCATAACTGCGAATCGAAGCGACGACAACAAATCACACTGACGAGTATGAATTACTAAGCAAATAGAACTACATCCACAAGACAAGGCAGCGGAAGAGATCGGCATGGTATAGCATTAGCATGACTGACAGAATACACTACAATGAGGATTATGCAGGATACGTCGCTGCCAGGCTGTCCAAGAGCATCGCGGAGAACTGGGAAAGGAACCAGGGCTCCAAACCATGAGTATCACAAACTTATGACAAACCTACTATCTCACTAACACGCTTTACTAGAAATATGCCATCCTCCACGCAAAACAGGTAATAAGCGCAGTGACTTACACAACTACCCACCAGAGCCAGATGTGTGTGTTGCATGCACCAGCACCCCACCACACACAAATAATCAATCTAACTAAAACTAAAAAGTAAAATTCGCGAAATCAAGCAACCGCTCACCAAAAAATACAAATAAATATGGTAGAAGAAATTGAATGCAAGCTGGGGAGGGGCACACACTTTTCCCACCTAAACTGCCAGAGTACATCCAACAAAATTGACACAATAAAAACTACACCGAAAAAGAGAAAATCTCAACATACTGACACTGTCAGAAACATGGTTCACTGACAACCACAAAAACAACACCCTTAACATACATGGATATAGGCTTGTACGTAATGACACTAAAATAACACACTAAACCAAACAAAAAAGGGTGGAGGTGTTGCCCTTCACTGCAAAGACACCAAAAATCTAGATCATGAAGCACTAAAAACAGTTAATTTATCAAATGAACAGATATAACCACTATGGTGCCTAATAAAAAATGAAAAGCAAGCCAATATAGCCATAGCAAGCCTCTACAGACGTCCATCAGGGTGTAAAAATATACGGATTTTCGGTTAAGAATTATATATTGGCAGAGAGCATTATTATTCTTGGATGTCGGAGTGGGACTTAAGTTATGTAAACTAAAAGTAACTAAAATCAATAGAATCCCACTCCCATTGTACATGATGCTGAGTGAGGTAAACTATATGTTATATATTATGAGTGGAGTTGATGGAAATGTACATGATGCTGAATGATGTAAGCTATCTGTTATATATGATGTTTGGAGTTAATGAAAAGAGTTCCTTTGCAAGAAACAGTACATGATGGTTGAAATGTTCTCTATGTGTTCATAAAGAATACAGAGGAGGAAAAGAATGATTTTACTATATACAAATCTGTAACTGTTGGCAACATCCTGTCCACCCAAGACCACCGACTGACCCACCTGCCTAATTTGCATATGTATAGAGTACACCACCTGCAGCTGGTTTGAGTGACAGCCCCTAATGGGGTGGTCACCCACCCAGTCTGTGGGGAGTGTCTCATTGGCTGGCTGGGGAATGTCCGGTCACCTGACTCCCTTGGCCTATCCTGACCACACACTAGTCTCAACTAATTAATTATTCAAGATTTTGCCTCAGACACACTGAAGGAAAATCACTCTCATCCTGGCTCTTGAGTGAGACACACCTACTCTAGAGCAGGACCCCAGACACTCTGTCTGATGCTATCCAAATTCAGATATTCAAATTGAGTGCATCCACAGCCATAGGACTCCTGTCCCATGGGTTGTTGGCACTGTTTCAATATACAGGCTAAAGTGACAATGAGACATAGTGTGGGCAGTATATGAGGAGTATAGGTGTTAGGTCACATGTAAGGGGGATGACAGGAGTTGCTGCCAATAAAGCACAACTTATTCTCTGTTCATCCTTGTGACTAGTTTTCCTTCCTCTTTCCAGACATGGTTAAATTGGTTAGACTGATTGCATCACAGGTGAAATGAAGGGGGAGAGGTTTGTAATTACATAGGGTGCTCACAGCGGCAGAGCATCCGTGTTTTTATAAGGGGAAATTGAACTTTTCATTGAAGTCCGAGAGAAGAGCATAAACACCATAAAAAAAAGTGACAAAGGCAGAAATCTTCATATTAGGAGACTTTAATGTAAATTACAACAGCAATGATAAAAATAAACTAATAGCCAAAAGTAAACTGGGTGATAAAGCAAAGCTGATAGAAACTGTAGAAGACAAACTGGCCTACCATATCGCTAGAAACAACTCTCTCAAAGCTGTGAGAACAGCAAAAAAGAAATACATATTAAAGCAGGACAAAGACTGGGGAAGCAATACAAACCAATTCTGGAAAAATGTAAACCTATTATTCCCCCAAAATAACAAAGAAGAGCACACAAACTTCCAAGATAATGAAGGGACAATGCTCACAGACAAAGATGCAGCAAACAAACTGAGCACACACTTTGCCACAATAGGACAAAAGCTGTCAGAAATCTTTTTTAAAAAGGTGGGAAAATAGATCAGGAACTGTGCAGAATGAAATCCCCACCTGCAAAACAGATATAATAGAAGTAACAAAATAAATAAATGACATAGACACACATAAACCAAGTGGAATACTGAAAGAGGCACTCCAAGCCATCCTGGCCACTATAGTAGACCTATTCAACATCTCCTTTGAACAGGGGCGTTTTATCTCAGCCTGGAAAATGGCAAACATCACCCCCATTCAAAAAACTGGAGACAAACAAAACATGGGAAAGTACAGGCCAATATCGATTCTTCAAACCCCAGGCAAGCTCATTGAAAAAGTGTTACATAGACACATAAATGAACACCTGGGAAAAACCGATGTACTAAACGAAAGATAAGGGGGCTTCAGGAAACTGCACTCCACATCAAAAACAATAGCTAAACTAACAAATGACATACTGGCATCAATGAACCCAAAACAATTAGTTGGAGCAGCCTTCATTGACTTCAGCAAAGCATTTGATACAGTAGACCATAACATACTACTGGAAAAACTGAAATCCATGGACATAAAATCCAACACTATGGACTGGATAAAATGCTACCTGAACAACAGGCAACAGAAAACAAAAATAAACAATACACTATCAGACAACCAACCTGTCACATGTGGTGTACCCCAAGGGTCAGTGTTAGGGCCACTGCTCTTTATAATCTACATAGACGATCTTGAAAAATGGTTGCAAACCGAATGCCTCCAACTATATGCCGATGACACAGTCATATATGCAAATGGCACCACAGAAGAGGTAATAACTAACCTAAACAAGCTCCTACTAAAACTAGAGGAGTGGTGTGAGTCCAACAAAATAACCATCAACACAAGCAAGTCAAAAACAGTTCTCTTCTCACATAAACAAATGCCAGAAAGAAAACTACACTGTAAGCTAGGAAACCAAACATTAGAAAATGTAGACCATTACAAATACCTAGGCCTTGAGTTGGACAACCAACTAAACTACAAACTGTGTATAAACAAAATTGTCCAAAAGGTAAACCACAAACTGTGGCTATTTGCGAAGCTAAGAGACTCCATGACACGAGAAATGTCAATAAAAATCTTCAACAGCATGGTGCTCCCCTATTTTGACTATGGAGATGTAAACTACATGGGTGCGAAAAAAGAACTTTAAAAAAACTGCAATGCAGAACAGAGCTCAGAAAATCTGCCTCAGAGTAGACAAGCTGCACCCCACCTATGACATACACAAAAACCAAAGTAAAATTACTAGAAAATAGGAGAATAATTCATTTGAAAACATTAGCATATACCTATAGTCAAAACAATAAACTCCTAACAAAACCACAAAGGGCTACTAGAGAAAATAATGCGCCACTACTAAAGCAGACCAGAAGCCAAATAAAAGCTCATGAGAGAAGCATGCTTGGAAATGGCTGCCAAGGTGTGGAATGCCCAAACAGTAAAGGAACAACAAATTCCTGGCCTAAAAACATACAAAAAATATCTCTGCAAAATAAGGCTAGGAAACCCCCACTAAGCTGCACTGCAAAGGCAATGTGATATGTCATGGCCCACCAGCGGGACGCCCAATGGAAGGTAACCATGCCAAAAGTAGCCAGATAGCACACCACACAGTTACGTACAAGCCTATGATATGTAAATAGGAGTAGGCTAGTCTAGCAGTAAGAGTATAAAAAATTAAACACATATATGCCAAGAAGATCTTTAAAAAATAACATAGGCTACTAACCATACCAATCTATCTATCTGCTACTGAAATGCAGGCAATCAAATATCTTATAACACAGTAGCTGCTGATAAGGTAACACCAACACTACAGCTGGCCAGCATTGAAAACAAGTCTGAATACCCAGGCTTATATGCTATGGGAAGTATAAATACAGCCTCAATAAAAAAATTTAAAATTAAAAAAGGAAGGGAAAGGAAGGGAGGGGAAAGGAGGGGAATGGAGGGGACGGGATGGGAAGGGATGGGAAAGGAGGGGAAGGGAGGGGAGGGGAAGGAAGGGAGGGGGAGGGAAGGGAGGGGAAGGGAGGGGAAGGGATGGGAAGGGAGGGGGGGAGGGGAAGGGAATGGAGGGGACAGGAAGGGAGGGGAAGGGAGGAGACAGGAAGGGAGGGGGCAGGAGGAGAGGGGAAGACCATAGAGGATAGGTCCTAGAGGGTAGAGTGTAGAGTGCAGGGGTAGACAAGAGTATGGAGTGGGGCGAGGGGGGGGGGGGGTGAGACAAAACACAAAAAGGCACAAACAAAATATAAGAAATAAAACTTCACAAAAAGCTATTAACTGCATTGGCACAAGCTAGCCGTCAGCCTGAGTGAAAGGTGCAAGCACCAGGGCCCGTATGCATGAAATGGGTCACGGGGTATTACGGGGTCAAAGCGCGGTCAGTTTAACTAACATATCAGTTATTTATAGATTTGGGGTATCCCCCTTAACTGGTACCAGCGTGTACCAGCCGGCTTGCCATCTCCACACACTGGGCACCAGCAAGCCTTGTTATTGAGGATTTGCATGTGACATAGGCATCACACTATTCGTGCATCATGGTTGGATGGAAGCATTCTCCTACCAAGTGTATGTAAATAAAACAAATAGAACAAATCTATTCACTGCTACGATCTAATTCTGTTATCGAGAGTCATGAATATTCACTCAGGGGTTCAAATAATGTTATTTATGAGAATAGTTTACTCAAAAAGTGAGATTTGGTAAAATTAAGCCCAAAATCGAAGCGATATTAACGCTGCCGCCACCGCATCGGCCTCGATTTGTTTTGTTTACATTTGACAATATGAATATCGCTGCCGATGTAGCAGCAGAGTTAATATCGCTTCGATTTTGGGTATAATTTGACCAAATTTCACTTTTTGAGTATGTTATTCTGTTAAATATGATAGCATTGAATAGATTTGGGCCTAATCGGTACCTAACACCACCCTTAAACTTGCTACGGAGTGGTGTTAGTCTACCCGATCTTAAACTCGGTGTGTTTGCGTAACACCGTTCCTTGCATACTGACTTTTCGCCGCTAAACTAGAAATCCCGGCCAAAACCAGTTTTGGCTCGCTCACACTGGTTCATGCATATGGCCAAAGGAATCCACACAGTGGGCCGCCGGCGAACACCCACCCACCGCAACCAACCACCGACCGCAACCAACCACCGAACAAACAACCCAACCAACCAACAAACCACCCAACCACAACCACCCAACCAATCACCCACACAACCAACCAGCAGGCAATAGTCACCAGCACACACACGCTAAACTGTGCGCAGAAAAAAAAAAAGGCAATTCTCGGAAAAAGCCATAAATCGGTTGCTCTTCGACGAAAACCCTTAAAGTCGGCTCCTCATCAGCAGTGGCAGCTACACGAGGAGTTTTAATATGTGGGGGTAATTGAAACTGTCCCGGCACACTTCATTATCGTCTGTCTGAAGGCTTCGGGCAAAGGAAGGAAGCCCCCCCCCCCCCCCAACCCCCGTACTACCTCCTACCTCCTCCCCGAACATCCATACACACACTGGCGCATTGTTGTTGACGCAGCCTACATTCAAGTCATAATGCAGGTTAGCCCATATCAATTCACTTGACAGTCTGCATCTACACAGCTTCTGTGTGTGAATGGGTGAGTGGGTGGTTGGTTGAGTGAGTCGGTGGGTGAGTGAGTGGGTGAGTGAGTGGGTGAGTGAGTGAGTGGATGAGTGAACGAGTGGGTGAATGAGTGTGGGAGTGGGTGTGTGAGTGGGTGTGTGCGCGAGAGTGGGTGTGTGAGTGGATTTGTTTGTTTGTTGTTTTAAGTCCTAGCAACATCTAAGGTAATATCAGGATGGGTACCGACTTGTGACAGTGCGCACTCATGGCGACTTTATAGTGCTGCACCATTGAGAGACCAGGCCACCAGCACCATGACCTGATATCCCACTCAGTCACATTATCCTGACACTGAGCCAACCAGTCCTTGCCCTATCCTAATAATGTCGAGCGTCTGGCTAGGAAGCGACAAGTATCAATTTTTGTAAGTCATTGGTTTGACTCGACCAGTGTTCGAACCCATGGTCTACCAACACGGCAGACGAACGCTCTAATTCATTCAGCCATCCCGTCTGGTTGTGTGAGTGGGTGAATGAGTATGTGAATGAGTGTGTGAATGAATGCATGAATGAGTGTGTGAATGAGTGCATGAATGAGTGCGTGAGTGAGTGGCTGAGTGAGTGGATGAGTGAGTGGATGAGTGAGTGTATGAGTGAGTGGATGACTGAGTGGCTGAGTGAGTGGCTGAGTGAGTGGATGAGTGAGTGGATGAGTGAGTGGATGACTGAGTGGATGAGTGAGTGGATGACTGAGTGGATGAGTGAGTGGATGAGTGAGTGGATGAGTGAGTGGATGAGTGAGTGTATGAGTGAGTGTATGAGTGAGTGTATGAGTGAGTGGATGAGTGAGTGGATGACTGAGTGGATGAGTGAGTGTATGAGTGAGTGGATGAGTGAGTGGATGAGTGAGTGTATGAGAGTGTATGAGTGAGTGTATGAGTGAGTGGATGAGTGAGTGGATGAGTGAGTGGATGAGTGAGTGTAGAGTGAGTGGATGAGTGAGTGGATGTGAGTGGATAGAGTGATGAGTGAGTGTATGAGAGTGTATGAGTGAGTGTATGAGTGAGTGGATGAGTGAGTGGATGAGTGAGTGGATGAGTGAGTGTATGAGTGAGTGGATGAGTGAGTGGATGAGTGAGTGGATGAGTGAGTGGATGAGTGAGTGTATGAGTGAGTGGATGAGTGAGTGGATGAGTGAGTGGATGAGTGAGTGGATGAGTGAGTGGATGAGTGAGTGGATGAGTGAGTGGATGAGTGAGTGGATGAGTGAGTGGATGAGTGAGTGGATGAGTGAGTGGATGAGTGAGTGGATGACGGGTTGTAAACTTTGGAAGATTAAAAACCGGAAGATCTGAAGGGATTTTATATTGGGGGGGGGGCTGGGTGTATTCCTCCAGAAAAATGTTAAAATCTTAGATGCTCTGTGGTGCATTTTGGACACAATAATCCATAAGATTTATATACTTTTGGAAAATGAAAAACCGGAAGATCCGCATATGGTAATGATGGGAACATAACATATTGTACACCTTACAGCGAAACCATAAAGGTTGGCAATTCTGGAGTGGGTGGGTGAGTGGGTGAGTGAGTGAGTGAGTGAGTGAGTGAGAAAACAGTTGTAGTACGTCCTAGCAACATATGGCGTTGTTATCAGGACAGCTACTACATGTATTTGTAATATTTTAAAATTTTACATTAAGCACTACTGGTGGTCCCGTTCTGATATAACGCTAAATGTTATTAGGACGCAAAACCCTAATACGTCACACACAAAGATGTGTGTTCCGCTGGTCCCTCAAGAAATGCTAAAGCGTGGACTCCACGTGCTGGGTCACAGCTAGTTTTTAAATTTTGTTTATACATTTGTTGATTAAGCGGGGGAAATTTCAATCGTGTAAAATTGGTCTTCCTCATTCCACTGCTCCTTGCCCTATCCTAAGAATGCTGAGCACATGGCTAGAAAGCGACAAGTATCAATTTTTAAAGTCATTGGTTTGACTCAACCAGACGGGATGGCCGAATGAGTTAGAGCGTCCATCTCCCGTGCTGGTAGATTGTCGGCTCGTGGGTTCGAATCCTGGTCGAGTCAAACCAATGACTTAAAAATTTATACTTGTCGCTTCCTAGCCAGACACTCGGCATTACTAGGATAGGGCAAGGAGCAGTGGAATGAGGAAGACCAGTCATCTGCGACTGAAATTTCCTCTGCTTAAACAACTAATGTACAAAAAAAAGAAACAGGGTTCGAATCCGTGGGTTCGAATCCCACGACCCACCAAAACGGGCGTCGGACGCTCAACTCATGGGCTTACATGGTGAAATGGGGAGAGAAGTGGCGAACACACATACACGCTAGAACCCTAGCAAGTTTGGTCATCGGGAGGCGCTTAAAGAATAAAGTACAATGAAGTATAGGGCTGGCAGTGGCACTAACCACAACTTCCTGTGTGTCACAGTACGCGGTCGCCAAATCGGTAGAGCGCAGGCTTCCAGTGTGAGAGGTCGGGAGTTCGATTCCCAGCCGAGGCAAACCGATGACTTATAAGATTGATACTACCTAGCCTGGTGCTCAGTTTTAATAGGATTGGACAAGGACTCGTTAGCACAGTATCAGGATAATGTGACTGTGGGGTGTCGGTTCATGGTGCTGACGGCTTGGTCTCCCAGTGGGGAAGCACTATAAAGTTGCCATGAGTGTGCACTGTCACAAGTTGGCACCCATCCTGATATAACCTTAGATTTGCTAGGACATAAAATAACAAACAAACAACAAACAAAAATCCTGTGTATCATCTGAAGATGCGGCGCGGCTATTAATTACTGCATTGGAGACCAATTGACCAACCGTGGAGGTTTCTAAAGACAGCAACTGCGAAATGATCTCACCTGGAAAATACAACATGGAGACGTTTGTCAGACATTTAATAGGCAACAAGTGACCATGTCTACACATGAAGTTTTTCTTTCAAATCAATTAACAAGGCGCGATGTATAACTGAGAAACCACACAGAAAACCATTTTCCCACGGTGTGTGTATGCCTGAGTGTCAAGGTGCCAGGAGGAAAGTTGGTTGGTTGGTTGGAGTTTTACATCCTGGCAACATCTAATGACTCACAAAATGTATACTTGTCGCTTCTGAGCTTGACGCTTGGCATTAATAGGATAGGGCAAGGACTGGTTAGTTCAGTGTCAGGATATTGTGACTGAGTGGGATATTGGGTCATGACGCTGGTGGCCTGATTTCCCAGTGGGACAGCATCATAAAGTCACGATGAGTGTGCACTGTCACAAGTCGGTACCCATCCTGATATGACCTTAGATGTTGCAAAGAGGTAAAATTCCAACAACCAATCCATTGGACAGTTTTATCATGAACTTGGTCCGACGTGAAGGGTGGTACATCTACCACGTGCAACAGCGCCATCTCGTGTCCTGATGGTTAGTCGTTGTTAGACACAAAGAAAAGGAAACCGCCATAAATTCAGCTAAAAAATGCCAGTGGCATGCTTAATGCCCACAGGGCTTTGTACACACCCGCACAATCTCCCCACAACATGCACAGTGTACAGTGATGATTACAATTATTGTGGTTTGTGTGTGTGTGTGGTTTTTTTTTTGGTTTTTTTTTTGGGGGGAGGGGGGGTTATTCTCCGATCTGTGAATTACTAAATCACTTATGGTTAGTCAATGGAACAAATCAATTGATGGGAAAGTATTTCTCTCTCCCTTGTTTGCTTTGAAAGGCGTTTGTGTGTGTATGTGTGCGTGTGTGGTGTGTGTGTTTGGTGTGTGTGTGTTTATATTTTTTAGTCAGACATGGTGATGATCTATTAGGAGGATTAAAGTGCCTGTCACACCTGACCGGACCTCCAGTTTCCGCCGTCCGCATCGCTTCTGCGCATGCATCAAAATCGAACAGCAATGTTTTTGGTAAAGATGTTTTCTATATGTGTACTAAGCGATTTGTTTCTAGGTGGTGTGGTTTTAGAGATATTTCACCTTTTCTGTATTTTCTGTATGAAGATTGCTCACGACCATTGACAATGCCTTGAGTTTGACGGTACACGCAGTGCAAAACATTAGTTTTATTCAAAATTAATAGAAATCAAGAACCCTAACCTTATAAATTTAATATAATGTTTTTGGTAAAGATGTTTTCTATATGTGTACCAAGCGATTTGTTTCTAGGTGGTATGGTTTTAGAGATATTTCATTTTTTCTGTATGAAGATTGCTCACGGCCGTTGACAATGCATTTGAGTGCATGCGGACGGCGGAAACTGGCGGACGGCGGAAACTGCGACACCGGATACAACCGGACAAAGAATTTTCTAGTCCGGTGGTGAAATGTGTCGAAATGTTGCAATGGTTGCCAGACGAAACAGACGCTAAATGGACAAGGAACGTACATTATTGAATAGCCACCGGACGATAACCGGACGACAACCGAATGTCAAACAGATGGACCAAACATCAACTGGACACATACCGGACTGTTAAGGGACGCGCCGAAAACATATAAAAAAAATGACGGACCGAATTCCCCCAATACCGTCAACACACTCTGCAGGAAGCAAACCAGAGACGTAACGGATGGGTAATGGCCATGAACCGGACAAAACGGACTTAAAACGGCCACCAACCATACACGTCAGTCCGGCGGTGTCCGGTACAAGTTTTGTGCATGTTCAAAACTTGACACCATACACACTGGACACCATCGGACAGAGAACAGACACACCGGATGCGTACCATATATAAAACGGCCGTATTTCACTGGACAGTGTCCATTTTCTATCTGGTACACCAATCCGGTAAGGTGTGACTGAGCCTTCAGACACATGGCACAGCTAGTATCTGCAGAAGCAGAATCACTGAGTGGGTCTTTTACTAACAATTTGACATACATTTTAGAAGAACAATACTAAGCTTCTGTCTGAAATATTACCAAGTGAATCAATATTTTCAGATTCTCATAGAGAGTGGTGCATTTTAATCGTTGCCTAGCAAATTTATCATCAATTGTTATTGTCTTTGTCCTGGTATATTTTGTTCAAGTTTAGTTGTTTTCTTTGTTCAGGCCCGTCCTCATATGGCGTTAGATGTTGCCAGGACGTAAAACTCCAACAACCAACCATCTTTATTCAGGAGGTGCTGGTGGTATTGTGTCAGAGGGTGAACGGGCTTTTCCCAGGTGATACACCAACACCAAACACCACCTCCCACTGGGGAGAGGGGTAATGAAATAATGTATACAAATCCATTACGCAGTAATAGTGTTTACATATATAATTACAATATCCACCAGGAAAAAAACGCCTGAACCGGTCACTCCATAAGCCGAAACTGGTCTCAAATCCCTCCCCAAATCGCAGAATTCTACTTAGTTATTAGATTAAACCTACACCCCACTCACCCCCACAACATTTTACCCCAGTCACACTAGGCTTGCGACCACTTGTGACAACAACAAACCACCCTGGGTGGTCGCAAGTGGTTGTAAAGAGTTCTCTATTTGGTCTTCACTGATCGCCAATCACTTTTTCTTCATTTTGGTCGCAAGACAATTGTTGCACTAAAATGGTCGCAAGCCTAGTGTGACTGTGGTATGAGATGTTGCTTGGAGGTTTACGTCCTAGCTCCATCCTGCCATGGCTCCTTATTCGGCAATGCTATCCGGTCGATTTGACCTAGACGTTGTCAATCGAGTGTTAATCAGACTGGCGCATGAGCAGTCTTGACTCAGTCTGACTAGCCTACATCGTGAAACAACGACAGATGAAGCTATCGCAATCGAGGTGACGAGAGTAGTAGACCATCCATGAGACAGACGGCAAACTACTAGTGCAACAGCGCAACTAACCACATAGACAGGTAGGCATGGGTAATGTGTTGATATCAGGGAGCCTAGGTGGTGTGATGGTTAGCAGACTGGCCTGGAATGCAAAGAGATGTGGGTTCGAGTCCCGTTCTAGGCGCAATATTTCCCATTTTCGTCGCCCCCCATGACACTGGTTGCCGTGACCATGATCCTGTACAAGCTACATGCTGTATGGTTGTTGAACCTACCCTGTGTATGTATGTATTAGTGCATTGCCTGTATGTATGTAATTGTAAGCATTAAAAGACTTACAATTCCAGGGGGACGAGTGCAGTAGTAGGCTGCACTGACCTATCAGGCAAGTAACCACATAGACAGGTAGGCATGGGTAGTGTGTTGATATCAGCGAGCCTAGGTGGTGTAATGGTTAGCACATGGGCCTGGAATGCAAAGAGATGTGGGTTCGAGTCCCGCTCTAGGTGCAATATTTCGCATTTTCATCACCCCCATGACATGTGTATAAACAAACCTCCTCATAAACAACCTACATACGCAATGAGCATCATAGTTATATTAAAGTCGCATAATCCGATGGATCTTAGTTTCAGACTTATCTTTTGTAATTTATTTGATTATTTTCATTATAGATAACAGATTGATTGTTATAATCTACTTTACTTTAGTCTGTAGTTACTTTTATTTTTATAGAGTTAACTGTGGCCATATTTGAAGTGAAAACATGCCAAATTCATTGGTTGCTTGTTGGAGTTTTACGTCCTGACAACATCTAAGATCATATCAGGACGGGTAACGACTTGTGAAAGTGAGCACGCGTGGTGACTATATAGTGCTGCCCCACTGGGAAATCAGGCCACCAGCACCATGACCCAATATCCCATTCAGTCACATTATAATTTACTTCACTTCAGTTTGAAGTAACTTATTTCTAAAGCGTAAAGCAGCTGTCACACCTCGGCGGATTGAGCAATGGACAGAATTGTCTAGTCCGATGGTGATAAGTATCAAAATGTATTAAAATGTGTCAAAATGTTGCGCTGTCACTGGACGAACGGACACTGGACGAACGGACATGAAACGGACATCAACGGATAGCCAAGGGACGAAACGTACTCAAACCAGACAAGAACTGTAGACGTCAATCCGGTGGCATCCCTTCCTAGTTTTGTGCATGTTCAAAACTTGTACGGACACAAACTGGACTTTGTTCAGTTTCTGTCCGTTTCCCCCAATCCGGTGAGGTGTGACAGGGCCGTTAACTCTGGAGATATTTGAAGTGAAAACACAACAAATTAATTTGCACAGAGGAATGCTAGACATGATTGATAGGCGTCTGCAGCAATAGGTTCTATTGTATAGATTCAGTATTCCTTCTATGCACCAATAAATGTTGAATGAATGCATCAGTATCTTAAGTTGGATATGTCGGATCAAATCTTGCTCAGTGTTTTGGTTTGATGCGATCATTTGGACTATGCAACTTTAAAAGGTTTAGGTTAATTTATAGCACATGTATTTGTGAATGTCTTTAACCACGCTATCAAATTTCACTCATTCATTGATGCAGCCTTATCCGAAATCAGATCCCCATGAGGGCTTCTTCTTCTCCTCCTCTCCCAGACCAGGCAACACCTCAGCCTGGAGGCCTATTATTGGATGTCTTTAAAGTGGCACAATCAGATGAAAGCATTACATTTTCTAATCCAAGTCACTGACCTGGATTTAATCCTACATATCAAACCTTGAACCTTGTGCACTTATTACACATGTATTGCAATGCGGAGTGTCTGCTGTACTATTGTAGTAGTCTACACTGACATCAGGCAAGGAGCAACATGCACAGACAGGTGGCAGTGGATGGGGTGACGACATCAGGGAGCTTAGGTGATGTAACGGTTAGCACACTAGCCTGGAATGCTAAGAGGTGTGGGTCTGAATCCTGCTCTATGCACAATATTTCCCCTTTTCATCACCTCCACCACAGTGGTTGTCGTAAGCTGCATCCTGTAAAGCTATGTGTTGTATGGTTGTTGAACCTACCCTGCATTGCCTGTATGTAATTGTAAGCATTCAATTCCAGAGGGATGAGTGTGGTAGCTTGCACTGTCCTCTCGGGCAAGGAGACACATAGACAGGTGGGCGCTGGAAAGGTGATTACATCAGGGAGCTTAGGTGGTATAATGGTTAGCACACTAGCCGGGAATGTAAGAAGTGTGTCTTCGAGTCCTACTCTAGGCACAATTTCCCATTTTTCATCTCCCTACACAACACTATCCTGCTCTTCTCAAAGGCAGGTAAACAAATCCCATGCCCAGCATTTCACTGTTCACACCAACATTAACTTGGCACCGGACACTGTGGCCGAATAGGTAGAGCACAGGCCTCTGTGTTCTACCCCCATCATTATTCTCAATGCTAGTCATTATTCTAACTAGCTCCGTTAGTAATACCAAGACCCCAGTCATGCATTATTGGTAAACAGTGTACGTATATCTGTGTACGTGACCAATGAGACACCAGTAATGGACGATGGCGAGCCGAGTGGTGCCAACCAGGAGATCACACAGCAGCCACCGCCTCTGAAGTAACACACCAAAGGGCTGTTTACTCAGTCTTATCACTGGAGCGTGACTGTGAAACCATATTTATACACTGCATATATATATATAAGATACACAATTACACTTGTTGCAGTAGACTCATCAAAGGCAAGACAGAGAAATGATTACCTTGTCCCTAATGAGACCGCCTTGTTAGCCCCCCCCGCCCCACCTCACCCATCCCCGGTGTAGTAAGTTCAAAACACTACCCCACAACAACACTACGGTAGTGTTTTCAACTTAGTTAAAGGTAGGTTCAAAACACTACCGTGGCTATGCTCAGAACACTTTCCTCAAGTTCAAAACACTCCCGTTATGTTTAAAACACTACTCTCATGGTGCTGGCAGGCTGGTCCCCCCAGTGGGGCAGCACTATAAAGTCGCCATGAGTGTGTACTGTCACAAGTCAGTACCCGTTCTGAGATAACCATAGATGATGCTAGGACATAAAACAACAACAAACAATCAAACACCGCAGCACCATCAGCATAGTCTAATACATGGTACAGTTGCCGCAGGACCATCAGCGTATACTAATATGCAGTGCAGACGCCACAGTGCTATCAGCGTATACTACTAGTACGTGTGTCCTGATATGACCTTAGATGTTCCCAGGATGTAAAACTCCCAATAACCAAACCAAATAGTACATGCATACTAATATGTACCAGTAGGTTACATTTTGTGACAATTCACTTACACTACAGCCCCCACTGCCGTGTTACGATAGCGTTTTGAATTTGGGTAGTGTTTTTTTACGTATGTAGGGGTAGTGTTTTGAACTTAACAGGAAAGTTTTCAACTTAAGTTGAAAACACTACCGTAGTGTTTTGAACTTAGGTTGAAAAGACTACCGTAGTGTTTTCGACGGGGTAGTGTTTTGAACGTCCTACACCGGCTCTAAACAAACACAGACGGAACAAGGATAGACACAGACACTACAGACAGACTCTACAGACAGACATACTACAGACAATCACACACATACGCATAGACATACGCACACGCACACGCACGCGCACGCGCACGCGCACGCGCACGCGCACGCGCACGCGCACGCGCACGCGCACGCCCACGCGCACGCGCACGCGCAAACGCAGGTGTCTCTAAAGACAATCACCATTTCAGCTTAATTCTACATCCATTCATAGGCTGTAGAAATGGACAAAAATGGACCCACTTTGATTTGCAATGAAACGAAAAAGCCAGTCTAACTTGGCATGAGAGCGGTAAATAAAACAATTTGTATGAAGAAAAGAAAGAAAAAAAACCAGCATTAACAAGTTGGGTTTTGGTATATCATGGGATTTGAATCCATGGGTTCAAACCATGGTCGAGTCAAAATAATGACTTAAAATGTATACTTGTCACTTCGTAGCCAAGCGCTCTGCATTATTAGGATAGGGAAAGGACTGGTTAGCTCAGTGTGAGGATAATGTGACTGAGTGGGATATTAGGGCATGGTAATGGCGGCCTGGTCTCCCATTGGGGTAGCACTATAAAGTCGCCATGAGTGTGTCGGTACCCATCCTGATAGGACATAATAACTCCAACAACCAACCAACAACAAAAATGCACCCACTTTGTTTTACAATGAAAAGAAAAACCCACTGTGATTTGCGATGAGAGAGGTAAATATAAGAACTTTTAGAGACAAAAAAGAAAGAAAAAAAACCAGCATTAACAAGTTGAAATCACCGCCGTCTGTCTGGTTAGAGCGCCGCATTAAAGACTGACTGTAGAAGATCAAAGCGGCCAATTTATAAGTGTGGACGGCGCGCCGAGACGCGGTGGTTCTGTCGCGCCTGCGCCGTGCCGGGTTGTTGGAGTTTAACGTCCTGGCAACATCTAAGGTCATACCAGGAGGGATACCGACTTGTGACAGTGCACACTCATGGCGACGTTATAGTGCTTGCCCCACTGGGAAATCAGGCCACCAGCACCTTGTCCTGATATCCCACTCAGTCACATTATCCGGACACTGAACCAACCAGTCCTTGCCCTAGTTATAATTCAGAGGGCCTGGCTAGGAAGCGACAAGTATCAATTTTTAAGTCATTGGTTTGACCAGGGTTCGAACCCATGGGTTTGAATCCCAAAACGAGAGACGGATGCTCAACTCATTTGGCCATCCCGTCTGTGCGGGTAGCGGGGTGGCGGGGTGACGGGGTGCTGGGAGCTGGGGGCACGTCGCGACTGAAGGCAAACAAGCTGTGGCTGGTTCAGAGAGGCGATATTTCACGCGGTGAATAGGGCTTATCACAAATCTCACCGCGCGTCCACCCCCCCCCCCCTCCCCCATCCTCGCACCACAAACTGCACTTGTACTCTTTACCTGGCCCCGTTACACAAGACTCGGGAGGGGGGGGGGGGTCATATTCGATTAATCAACTCGGATCACCCGAGTAATTTTTTGGCGCACGCGCACATCCTACAGACTAGGGTTGAATAAATGAACACGCCTCTCAACGCTCAGGGTGGGAAAAAATGGTGGCTTAATCCAAAATTTTAAATTAAAAAAAGATAATAACCGATATAACTACAGCAAAATAGGATTTGAAGTATTTTGTTATTGCATAGTTTAGTTAGTTATATTTCCATTTCATTTATGGGATTGGTAAAAAAAACAAAAAACTAAAACAAACCCACGTAGGACTTGTACTATTACAGGACGGTACCAGCACAAATATGACGTCATCGCTCCTAGCCAACCCGAGCCAAGAGGTGGGTTACTGGGGTAGGGACTTTTTGCACACGGCACGTGTATTTGACGACTCCACTCGCGGCGTTCGACCTGAAATTCTAGCAACTCGGTTGACCCGAGTCGCTCGGGTCATGTTAATCGAATACGGGCAGGGAGGCGATTCCCATTGTGGCCGGCTATCTGATATACACAGGCTGATCCCTAGATAAAAGATTCACCCGGTACGTGTAGTACATGGGTGAATGACAACGTAGTGTAAATACGGGCGAAAATAGCTTTAGTATGGAACAGGAAGTAGAATTCCTGCCTCCATTATCAAATGGATACTTATATTATCAGCACAGAGTTGGTGAAATGGGAGAGAATGCAAAAAGACAAGATGGTGGCCATAGAATGCCATCAATTTCACTTTTAAATCTTATAAAACTAGATGTTTTATTATATTTTTCAACTCAAAGGTAGCGGGGAAATATGAAGACATCTACAAAGAATAAATGTTGCTTTTTAGATTGTGAAATTAGGCTCTCATTTCATTAACCCGCTTTTTCTACTGTTTTTATATAGGGCTGGTCTTCACCCGTGGACTGCGAGTACCGGGTGAATCCTTTATCTAGCTGATCCCATGCATGCGGGTCCGGTTATTTAGTTTAGTAAGATGTAGTAGAATGTTTGGGGGGATAATCGCAGCCGATGCACACATTTACGACTGTTGGGAATGAGGCCCCTGGTTCTGGGAACCCTATGAGTGATACACTAGAAGCTATCGAGCATAGGCACATGTGTCGGCTCTTATTACGTCATTACATCACCACCCAATGAATTTATCAGGTGCAATACCCAGCTTTAACGGGGCAAACTGTCGATGCTGATCCAATATTTTTTAATCAGCCAGGACAGTCTGTTGAGTGGGACAATATAGCGTTCCCTAAAGGCCCTGTCACACTTTACCGGATTGAAGAAACTGATTGAAATGGACAAACATATTCTAAACTGGGGTGATTCGGACTTGAAATGTATCGATTATGTAACGGATGGTAACGGACGGGTAACAGACGGTAACGGACGGCAATGGTTGATAATGTATCTAACGATCAATGGACAATTCAGTGTACAAAAAGAAATATAACAAACGGCAACGGACGTGCAATGGATATGCAATGGATGGGAACAGATGGGAATGGACGGGAACAGACAGGTAACGGACAGGAACGAATAATAACCGCATACGTCAGTCCGGCGCAATCCGCTACAAGTTTTGTGCATGCTCAAAACTTGTAACGAATTGGGCCGGATACCAATGGATATCAACGGACACAAACCAGACTTTGCCAGATATCAACCGACTTTGTTCATTTCAATCCATTTCCTCAATCCGTTAAAGTGTGACAGGGCCTTTACCGACACATTCATTAGCCAAACCTCAGCACCAAGCACTGTTGCCGCTGTCTCATCTCATACACCCTCTCCAACATATATCTGGAAAACAATCTCCTTACAGTCATAAGAAGATGCAAACTGCAATTGTAGGCCGATATTTCGCCATTCATAAGGTTTGGCCAAAACCATCTTGCAAGGCAAAATGAAAAGGGAAAGAAAACAAGGCAGACAGGAAGCGGGTGGTAGACAACATCAGGGAATGGACAGGCCTGGAGTTTGGCAAACCCCAGAGGGCAGTGGAGAACAGCGAAAACTGGAGAAAACTGCTTTCAAAGTCATCTGTGGTGCCCCAATGGCCCTTGTTATTACGGGATTGATGATGATGCTGCTGATGGTCTTGGTGATGGTGGTGGTGGTGATGATGACGAGAGTTGTCAATGAGCCAGTTGCCAGTGTTGTCTGGCTATCAAACCAGTTAAAGGTATGCATTAAAATACATTTTAAATTTAGTAAGGCTTTCTCAGGGATTAAAGTGGTCTCCAGGAAAAATACATGGAAATCAAGCCGAGACCTTGGCGACATTTATCTGGTTTCGTCAAAACAACGGTGAATTTCTGCGAAAACGCGGAATCCCCCCCCCCCCCCCATCATATGATTAGAACTGTCAACGAATCGCGGGAAAAGCCCGGAAGTCGGGTTTCAGCTATCCTTGTTGTGACTGTATTATCGCCCATACCTACCTCTTTCCTTGGGTTTAATGCTTTAGTAACATCTAAGGTCATAATAGAATGGGATCCGAATTAACTATTCCTGTTATATACATCCTGATTCATACTAAAATCCTAGGCATTTGTTTAACGTTAATCGATATTTTTTCATTAAAAAAATCGCGGAAATCCACGAAATCTCGGAAATCCGCGAAATCGTGGAGATCTTTCATCCCTGCTTCCTACGTAGATCTCTCAGAACCGGTAGCCAGGCAAAGCCGTCGAAAAGGGGCAACATAAACACAGGTGATGGGAATTTGCCAACTGGTTCTGTTTGTAGTCACAGACGGTGCATGTGAAATGTGTCGGGAGGCATTTGTGGACAGAATGCATTTGTTTGCTTGCTTAGTGACCTTTCTTTTACGTCATATGTACTCGGTCACCTGTTTCAATAAGTCGGTATGGGCTTTAGACGTCTGGTTTGTAAATGTAGACTATATCAGTGACGTCATATAGTGAGTTGAGTGAGTGAGTGAGTGAGTGAGTGAGTGAGTGAGTGAGTGAGTGAGTGAGTGAGCGCGTATGGTGAGGGGGGTGTTCGTGAGGGTGGGTGAGTGTGGATAACTGAGTGAGTGTGTGAATGAATGAATGAGTGTGTGTGTGTGTGTGTGTGAGCGTATCGTGGCGGAGGGGGTGATCGTGAGGGTGGGAAGTGTGAAGGTGAGTGAGTGAATGAATGGATGGATGAATGAGTGAATGAATGAGTCAGTGTGTATGCGCGTATGGTGGTGGTGGTGGGGGGGGGGGGGTGATCGTGAGGGTGGGAAGTGTGAAGGTGAATGAGTGAATGACTGGATAATTGAATGAATGAATGAATGAATGAATGGATGGATGAATGAGTGAGCATGGCTTTACATCCAAGCAACCCTAAGCGTGACCAGACTACTTTGTTTCCAGTATCTAATGTTGGATTGGCACGCAATTGTTGGATAAAGGACTTTAATTTCAGAGGGACAATATGAACGGTATATTTCTGTTTTATGGATCTTTTAACTGGATAGTGAAATATATTTCGATATAGAGATGCATGCATGCATGCATGCATGCATGCATACATACATACATACATACATACATACATACATACATACATACATACATACATACATACATACATACATACACACACATAGCACATACATAATGCAAACACCATGCACTCTTATGACGCCGTTACACAAAGGTACAATGCTACTCACGAATATCCGTTTCCAGGTAGTGCTGGCTCTACACTATATTTGCATGGAAATATACCCTATTTGCATGGAAGTATATGAAATATAAAAATGTCCTATTTTAATTTTTTTTTTTTTAAATTTATAAATCCAGCCACAAGTCAGCTATTCTGACAGTAAAATGAGGTGAGTGTCAACAGGGCGGCCCGATAGGCCTCGCGGATCTGCTACTGTGTGTGTGTGAACGGCCCGTTCATCGTAAAGAAAGTAAATTGCCACTGTGCGTGCACTATAGCAAAACATAGGGGGCCCGGACCAGCTACAGATGTGGGAGAATGTCTGGAGCAATTAGAACTCGCGCTACAATTAGTACATATTCTTGAGGACGGGGATGGGGGGGGGGGGGGGGGTGAGGAGTGAAGAGTGACAGAGTGGCTGAGAGTGAGAGTGAGAGTGAGAGTGAGAGTGAGAGTAAGAGTGAGGAAATGAGTGAGGATGAGAGTGAGAAAGAGAAGACTGAGTGAGAGTGAGAGGGTAAGGGGAAGGGTGAGGGAGAGGGAGTGGATGAGAGAGAGGATGAGGGAGATGGTGAGGGTGAGGGCAAGGGAGACAGAGAGGGAGAGGGTGAGGATGAGGATGATGGAAAGAGAGTGGGTGCGTGTGATGGGTAGAGGGAGAGGGTGAGGGTGAAGGACAGGGAAAGGGAGAGGGAAAGCGATAGGGAGAGGGAAAGGGAGAGGGAGAGAGAGAGGGCGCGTGTGTCTGTGTGTGATGACGATATAGCCACCGAAGTCACTGAAGCCATTTAATTGTTTGTTGTTGTTTTACTTCCTAGCAACATCTAAGGTCATACCAGGACGGGTACCGACTTGTGACAGTGCGCACTCATGGCGACTTTATAGTGCTGTCCCACTGGGAAACCAGGCCGCCGGCACCATGACCTGGTATCCCACTCAGTCACATTATCCTGACACTGAGCACACCAGTCCTTGCCCTATCCTAATAATGCCGAGCGCCTGGCTAGGAAGCGACAAGTATCAATTTTAAAGTCATTGGTTTGACTCGACCGGGACTCGAACCCACGACCCCACGATCTACCAGCACGGGAGACGGACGCTCTAACTCATTCGGCCATCCCGTCTGGTCCCATTTAATTGTCAGACATTTGAGAAAGAAGAAAAACAACTATTCTTTCCATAGATTCCGATATATGAATGAAATTATTACTCGTTTCAACATTGAATAGCAATCCCGTCTCTTGAAGCTTAGCCAGCCTGACTGAATGCAGGTCCAACACCTTTCCTCCCCACTTCTATTACGTTAATGATAGTCTATAAATTAATTAATTTCAAAACATACAAATTATAAATAGTCTTATTCAGGCACGATATTTGCAGGGAGACAATCGTCTCCAACAACAACACCAACAACAACAACAACAACAACGACGCAGGAACTGACTTCCAGTAAATGTAACCTATAGTTGCATAGTCCGATGGTTTTGAGTTTCTGTCATTTTCTGAGATAAATGAGACTGTCTCAAAAGGTGCTAAGCAATATGGAACAAAACTTTGTCCATAGTAACGATCAACACCCTATCTACTTATGCATTTGCTCAAGATAAACTGATTTGTTTTTTACATGGAGTTTCATAATCCCAATAGAATACATATTGATTTGAAGCAAATGTCCTTGTGTTTTCAGTGTAACCGTTTCTGTGCTGTTTTGTGTCAATCGTTACTATGGACAACAAAACAAAGAGTTAGCACCTTTTGAGACAGGCTCAAATGGGTTAAATGAGCGGGTGGCGCTCATTTGCTGTCATTGCTGGGGGTGCAGAGACCAGGTAAGCAGCCCCTCTCACCTGCCACTCACACCAACAAGCCACCCCACTGGCCAACCCCACAAACCCTCTCGACCAATCAACTTCAACCTCATGTCCTGTGATTGTGATTAAAATGTATTTATTACTCATGTGACTATTATTAATTACCCTTACTTCACTTGCATGTTAGGCCTTGTTACCGGTCACTCACAGCTGCATTGAGTAGAGCTGCACTAGTCAGCCGGTTACCCTGCCTGTCATGAAAACAAAGTTGTGTTATTCCCACCTCCTGCTTCCTACTTCTCTGTTCCCCGGGTAGCAATGATATTATGTTGACGGCTATAATCTATCTTACTTTATTTTAAATGCCTAACTTTGGCGATATTTGAAGGTACAACATGTCAAATTTAATTTGGGAATGCATGCTTCTACAGTACCAGGTCCTATTAAATTGACTCAGTATTCCATTATATGTGGCAACAAATGCTTAATAAGTGCACCAGTATCTAAGTTAGATATGTAGGATCAAATCTAGATAATTGCTTTAGTTTTGAATTTTGTTATGCTATTATCGGACTTTGCCGCTTTAATAGCAGTACAAAAAACAGAGCAGAATTTACCCATATGACCAGAACAAATTGCATATATCCTCCGAAAATGATCAATTTCTTATCTCTAGTATATGTAGGTAATGGCAGCACCTCCTTTAAATCAACTCCAGGTGGCAGCACTAGAACCGGAAGTGGGAACTAGGGGAACTCATTAGAGGGTGCATGTATTATCTCAACATGCAGTCTTAACCTGCATTAGGTGAGAGGGATGCAGCTCAGACTCGTGTGTGTGGGGGGGGGGGGAGGAGGCGGGAAAGCGGGGGGGGGCACCCCTTGTACCAAGTAAATGCCTCCCAGGCACCATTAATTCACAATTACATTCCATCAGCACCTGAAGTCACTTAAAGCCGCATAATCCGGATAAATGCATCAAGTTTTCTAACCCAAAAGACCTACCCAGATTTGACCCTACATAGTACATATCTAACCTAGATAACCAGACGGAATGGCCGAATGAGTTGGTTTGTACAACGTCTCCCTCCAGCAGCCTGGAGATGGACGCCAGTTGCGAAGATCATTTCGGGAATAGAACCCAACATGTTGTGCCAATGTTGCTGTCGCTGCACGTGTTGTTTATAGCGGCTATCGGCTGGGCACACCGGGCTGGCAGCATGCTTATTACAATTTACAGGCACAGGTACAGGTACAGGTACACACCACACCACACACCACGCCCACCCGCACCCACACACACACGCACACACCAGATGAAACAATGGAAATTTACCTATTCACAAACCAAATACAGCGACCAGACGGGATGGCCAAATGAGTTGAGCGTCCATCTCCCATTTCAGTAGATCGTGGGATTAGAACCCATGATTTTGCACCCGGGTCGAGTCAAACCAATGAATTAAAAGTTATACTTGTTGCTTCCTAGACAGGCGCTTGGCATTATTAGGATAGGGCAAGGACTGGTTGGCTCAGTGTCAGGATAATGAGACTGAGTGGGAATTTAAGTCATAGTACTGGTTGAGTGTTCAAAATGAAAGTATTCACTGTCACAAGTCAGTACCCGTCCGGATATGACCTTAGATGTTACCAGGACGTAAAACTCCCAATAACCAACCAACCAGATGCAGTAGCTAAATCGATAAGAGCCCAGGCTTCCCATGTGGAGGGCCGAGAGTAAGAATCCCAGCTGAATCAACTAATTACTTACAAAATTGCCTGGTGCTTGGCATTACTAATGCCCGGTACACACCTCCCGCATAAAACCTAAAACTGCCCATTTCGCAACTAAGTTTGAGTTTTAGTCGGTTTCAGTCTTTAGGTGTGTGACCCCCTAACACACCTGAGGCTTCCGATTCGCCTATAAAACTCAGTTTTAGGTTTAATAGGGGAGGTGTGGACGGGGCTTTATAAGATTCGAAAAATGAATAGGGCAGTTTTAGTCGGGAAACGGGACGGGTCGGGTTGTGATGGGTCACCTCGGGCAGTCAGTTTTAGCGCATGAATCGTATACGGGAGGTGTGTACCAGGCTTAAGATAGGATGAGGACTGGTTAGCTCAGTATCAGGATCAGGATAATGTCACTGAGCGGGATATGAGGTCATGGTGCTGGCGGCCTGGTATCCCAGTAGAACAGCACTATAAAGCAACCATGGATATGCACTGTCAGAAGTCGGTACCCGTCCTGATATGTCCTTAGATGTTGGTAGAACATAAAACCCCAACAGAGAAACAAATGTAGTTCTACGTCCATACCTTGCAAATTAACAGAAATTGACAATTAAAGTCAGTGCGACTTATGAAAAATAAAATATTCAAAAAAGGATTGGTTCCTGTTTTTCAATACTGAACCTCAGACCATGTCCGGAAGGCTTCACCCTCCCAGACCCCCTTTATTTATTTTTTAACGATTTCAAGTAGGCGTATGTTAATGGAATTATTTAAGGAGCAGGAGGTAGCTCAGGCACTACAGTGTCGATCCTGCGCAGTGGAACCATTTGCAGTTTGGGCTATTTTCCGTTCTAACCAGTGGTCCACAACTTGTGTCCTGTCTGTTGAGTCGTAATACGTTAATTTAATGGAACTTGTTTCTCATGGAGTCTATGGTGCCAAGTATTTGGCGTGCTTGCCAAAATTAATTATGCTTGTTTTGACGTTAAAATAAATGTCTCCAAAGTTAGTCATTTAAAACAAGTTACTTCAAACTAACTAAAGTAGATTATAATAATTAGCATAATGTATTCATCTCAGAAAACGGCAGAAATTCAATAGGATCGGACTACAACTTTAACGCCAAACCCAGCATTGATTTTATCATTAATGTAGTTCCGTTGTTAGTGTACTAGTAATTCATAATGTAGTTTCCTCATTAATATAGTTTCTCTCCCATTCCAGAATGTCCCCATCTGGGTTTATAGTTATACTTATAGATAGGTCTAAGTAGGTTATGATGTTAATTTATTGCGATTTCAATTCATTACATGGCATCACGCAAACTGCCTCTGAGTATAATTGTTTGCATTTCTAGGTCACCTGCCCCTACACTCCAGCGCCATTACAGGCTTTCACGTTTTCTCTGTGTGTTCATTTCTTCTTCAACATTTCTCTTTGAATAGTTTTGTCCTTCCTATTAGTTATAACACCTCAACAAAATTATACATAAGTTGATTAAGCAGGGGAAATTTGAAACATAGACAATTGGTCTTTTTCATTCCACTGCTCCTTGCCCTGTCCTTGTATAAACTACATCACGGTTCCGACTGTGCATGCGCTGAAAACGGCGTTGGGAGCAAAGCAAAGGCATAAGCCCATTGAGTTTGCCGATACGCGTAGGGCAAAGCTGGCTTTTTATTCCAAATATCGAGAAATACATAACAATTTGGCATAAACATACACGGAAGGATGCAATATAATAATATAATGAATATGTTTAAGACACAACTCTCCATAAACCATAGAATATAAATAAAAACATGAATAAAATAAATAAAACTGACTCTTGCTATGGCTCTAACACTAGTCTGAGTGCCTAGATTTGTCTAAATCTAAATGCACATGGCATAAGATGTGCTGGTTATATTGATGTAAATGCAATGCTGGATAAAAGATTAATATCTTAATTTATTATATATATTTTTTTAGTTGGTATTCTATGTTTCAAACAAGAGCTGAGATGAGCTGAAAGTGAAACTAGCACATTTCATAGCTGCACCCAGTGTATGAGCATGTGCCATATGCTTCTCGCGGTTTTGTTTTGCTCTGATGCATCCCACAACGCACTGCGCCACTGGAACCGTGATGTAGTCTATCGCAAAGCGTCAGACTAGGCAGCGACAGGTATCAATTGTCCTGTCTATGTGGCTCCTTGCCTGATGGGGTAGTGCAGACTACTACTCACCCAATTGGAATCGTAAGTCTATTAAATGATGTATGTTCATAAGTCGCTTAATGTATATGATTATGATTATGTAGTGTTATGCACTGACCTCTCAGGCAAGGAGCCGCATAGACATGTAGGCGTGGGTAGTGTCGTGACATCAGAGAGCCTAGGTGGTGTAATGGTTAGCACACTCGCCCGGAATGCAAAGAGCTGTGGGTTCGAGTGTCGCTCTAGGCACTATACCACCATCAGCGTCATCAAGCGACCAGACGGGGTGGCCGAATGAGTTGAGCATCCGTCTCCTGTTTTGGGAGATCGGGGGATACGAACCCACGGGTTCATGGGTTCGAACCCTGGCCGAGTCAAACCAATGACTTAGAAATTGATACTTGTCAGTTTCTAGCCCGGAGCTCAGCATTAATACTAATAGGATAGGGTAAGGACCTGTTAGCTCAGCGTCAGGATAATATAACTGAGTGGGATACTGGGTCATGGTGCCGGTGGCCTGATTTCCCAGTGGGGCAGCACTATAAAGTCGCCATGAATGCGCACTGTCACAAGTCGGTGTCCGTCCTGATATGACCTTAGATGTTGCCAGGATGTAAAACTTCAAAAACCAACCAAAGCCTACCTGACAATGCAGCTCGTTGCCTGAGAGCTTGCATCTCTATCCGACAGTCCGGAGGGGCAGATCGGGCCGGTCGGCGCCCGACATCATTAGCTGAGCCGACTGGCTGGCTGCCACAGAACGCCCCGACTGCTCTGTGACTTGCGCACATCGCGCCCATTACTCACGGCCAACAGCGCCGACAAGTTGCAGGTCTCGTCCCCATGAATTACGCCTGGTACTCAGTTTGTATTTAATTAGACATAAAGCCTGCAAGGCGCCAATAAAAAACTAACAGATTGCGTGTGGCCCTCACTGCTGCCTGCCAACAGCTGCGGTCTGTGTGTGTGGGTGTGGGGGGGGGGGGGGGGGGGGGGGTGTATGTGTATGTGGGTGTGTATGTGTGTATATGTGGGTGTGTACATGTGTGTATAAGGTGTGTATGTGTGTGTATGTGTGTATGTGTGTGTATGCGTGTGTGTATGCGTGTGTGAGTGGTTGGGTGTATGTGTATGTGTGGGTGGGTGTATGTGTATGTGTGGGTGGGTTGGAGGTGTGGAGAGGGGATTTATCATTTAGGGGGCTGGCTTCATGGCATATTAGTGGAGTTTATCGCCCAGGCACCTGTACAGTTTAGGCTCTCTAGCACTGTTCCGTTAAACTAGTGGTTGTGGGGCGTGTGTAGGCGATATAACGGCGTATGATAGCTGGTGATTTGCACCGATGTTAACAATGCCACACTTACTCACACGGGTCAATACACACACACACACACACATACATACCTGCCCAGCTACACACCAAACACGGGCATTGCTAGACACACTGTTCCACACACACTTTAACACTACTCGACACACACACAACTCCATACACACATACACTGCTCCATACACTTCTCCATATACACATCTTCACACACCCACACACTGCTATATATACACACACCCTCCACTCCCATTACACACATCCACACCCATATTACTCACACGTCCACACACCCCCCACCTCACACCTCCACTCCCTTGACATCCACATACCTGCTACACACCTCCCCACACCCTGCACACCCACACATACACATTCACAACTCTCCTACACACATCCACACTCCATCCATCCCCACCCACATCCACACACCCTCCACACAAAATCACCTCTGTCTACCACCCCCCACATACCCACACACCCTCCTACACATATTCACACACCCTCCGCCCCACACCCCGTCCACCCACCCACACACACCCACTACACACCCACACACAAACACGCTCCACCCCACACCCCGTCCACACCTACTACACATCCACACACAAGCACCCTTCCCCCCACACACCCACACACCACACATCCCACAAAACCAGGTGCTTTCAGGTAATAAGAATAACCAAATGTCCAGCCACAAAGAGAAGGCCATTCGGGACATGCCCTGCAATGACCAGCATGCCAGCCACGGAGGTCATTTCAGGACGGGTGCTGACTTGTGACAGTGCGCACTCATGGTGACTTTATAGTGCTGCCCCACAGGGAGACCAGGCCACCAGCACCATGACCTGATGTCCCACTCAGTCACCTTATCCTGACACCGAGCCAACCAGTCATTGCCCTCTCCTAATAATGCCGAGCACCTTGCTAGGAAGTGACAAGTATAACATTTTAAGGCATTGGTTTGACACTGAAAACATAAGGACATTTGCTTCAAATCAATATGTATTCTATTGGGATTACGAAACACCATGTACAAAACAAATCAAATCAGTTTTTCCTGAGCAAATGCATAAGCAGATAGTATGTTATCGTTACAATGGACAAAGTTTTGTCCCATATTGCTTAGCACCTTTTGAGACAGTCTCATATATTTTACAGCCGGAGAGGCGCCTTTCCACGCTGGCCATGAAATATGCAGAAACTAACAATGAGGCCAGAGCGGTGTTAAAATTTAACCGCATATCTAATGAAATTGCCATTCTCTGAGCGCAGCCAATATTTCAGGCAAACATCAGCAAGACCTCAAGTATGGATGAAGCATGTCATGTCAGTGTTAGCCTGGTGAATACACGCAGGCACCCACCAACACAGCAGCGGCATTCACCTGCTCACCAAGCTCAAAATAGTTGAGATTTCTATGCCTATTGTTAAAGTTACATAGTCTGATACTTTAGAGTTTCTGTCATTTTTCTGAGGTAAATATATTAAACTGATTGTTATTATCTACCTTACTTTAGTCTGAAGTAACTTTTAATTTAAATGGCTAACTTTTGAGATATTTGAAGAATAAACATGTCAAATTAGTTTTGGCAAGCACGCCAAAACTCTGATACCATAGGCTTCTGCAATAACAGGTTCTATTAAACTGACTCAGTATTCCCTTCTATGTGGAAAACATGCTTAAAGGGGCTGTCACATTAGGGTTTTTTGCGGGAGTGTATGGCGGCGTAGGTGCGTTACGTCATATACGTCGGCATACGCCGTATACGCTACTCATACGCTACGCATACGCTACGTCATATACGTCGGCATACGCCGTATACGCTACTCATATGCTACGCATACGCTACTCATACGCTACACATACGCTACTCATATGCTACTCATACGCCGCCAGATGCCGGCTTATGTGAAGCGTATGAGGCATACGCCGCCATACGCTTTCATAAATCCGTCCGTCCAAATTTTGTTGTGCATGCTAAAAAAAACTCGACCTATGAGGGCGTATGGCCCATACTGTCAAAAAATGTCACAGCACGCTCCCATACGCTCCTCATACGCTCCTCGTAGGTTCCACATACGCTCAAAACCACCCGAAAGGTCACCAAATGTCATCATAGGCCGGCACGCGCAGGACCTACGTAGGTTTTCAATACGCTCCCACCATACGCCGTAATGTGACAGGGCCTTAATATGTGCATTAGTATCTAAGTTAAATAAGTATAATCAAATCTAAATAATTATTTTGTTTTGAACATTTAATGCTTCATCGGACTATGCAGCTTAAAGCTGCAACCAATTCAAATATTTGTAGATTAATCAGGGGAAATTTCAATCAGAGACAGCTGAATATGCCTTATAACTTCTGGAATTCCACCTATCCCTTCCCGTCAGACTACACTATTTCTATTTGAGGCCCAATAAGCATAATGAAGACTGACCTGTACAGGGCTGTGTACCCATGAGTTTTACGTCCGAGCAACATCTATGGCCATATCAGGACGGGTACCAACATATAACGGTGCACACTCATGGTGACTTTATAGTGTTGCCCCACTGATACCAGGCCACCAGCACCATGACCCGATATCGCACACATTCACATTACCTTGACACCGTACTAATCAGTCCTAGTCTTATCTGATTAATGTCATTGCCAAGCACCAGGCTAGGTAGTGGCAAGTATCAATTTCATAAGTCATTGGTTCCTTCCTGAGGGACCAGTGGAACTCGGAACATACATCCTTTTTTTCTCTCAGTTGACTGTCTCTCCAACGACAGGACACCTGCTATGTTAGGGCAACATTGGTCTGGATGCAGTTGTCCAAGTTCGACGCTACTGTATATATATACAGTGCACCGCCATTATAGGTGATCATACCTGACACTAGTGACAGAGAACTGAGACTTAATACAGACTGGTACCACAGCTAATATATATACAGACAGGCTGCTACCAGTAAACAAACAACCATCATCTCCTCGCTCAGTTTAGCACTGAGCTGGGACTTCTATGATCTCAATATTGTGTTAAGATATAATCAATATTCATGTAAGGAACACTTAAGCTCGGTGAAAATACATGTCCTTTGTGCTATTGTTAGACCCCCTATTATATCGGTATGAGAGGAAATAAACTGCCAGCACTATAGCAATACAAGGAGTTACACATGGATGCACATCCAATATACTGTATTTAAAAAAAAATAAAAAATAGGCAATTTATTTGTTATCACATCCATACACAACTTATGACTTAAACAGGAAGGCCGAATGAGTTGAGCACCCACTTCCTGTGTGGCAGGTCACGTGATTGCGACCCTGATCAAACCGCAAAGGAATGACTTAAAAATGAATACTCACCACTACCTAGCCTAGCACTCTGCATTACTAACATATGGCAAGGATTAGTGGAATGGGAGAAGACCAATTGTCTGTGATTTAAATTCCCCTGTTTAATCAATGAATGTCACCAACCACAACACAAATGCCTATTATTCTGTAAAATATCCATGTGAAGGAATGTCTGTAAGAGATTTAAAGTTCAATCAGCCGATGGTTTTGAGCTTCTGCCATTTTTCAAAGATAAATCTATTAGATTATTGTTATAATCAGCCTTACTTTAGTTGGAAGTAACTTCTTATTTTAGCTTAAAGTAAATTTGTTCACAAATGGCTAACTTTGGAGATATTTGATGTAAACGCATGGCACATTATTTTAGCAAGCACATCAAAGTTCTGTCACCATAGTGTAAAGTCGACGGCAGGCGGTTTGAGTGGTGTAGATAGGCTAATAAGAAATCACTACAGGCAAGGAAGGAAAGTAGATAAACAGTGAAACGTAGGAGAGTGAGACTACCTGATTTATTGTACATATAGTTTCAAGAAACAAGATGGTGGTGATCACATGATCCAGTCTTCCAATCCCTAACAGACATTCCTCTATCCACTGATGAGGGTTCAATATCCTTGTTGCCAAGGCATGGTTAGATCTGGCTACAGTGCCCTGTTGTATCTGGTGCAGTGATCCATAAATAACTCTTGGAGGGGAGGGGGTATGTGAGGCGACTTCCCAAAGACTGTCCCACATATCAAGAAGTGACCCTCTCTCAGGTCAAGAAGTGACCCTCTCTCTCTACTATATTAATACACAATTTCTATCTTCAATTAGTAATAGATCACCAACACCACCTGTACCTTATATGCCTTTGGTTTTACATACCATTTACCATTTTATAGACAAGTTGCAATTTATTATAGCAGAGATATCCCAAATTATGCCCATATCAGCAGCAGTCAATACCCCCAGTCTCAGCCAGAGAACCAGATTTGTCAATATTACCTACCGGGTGCGGGGGCCGAATCGGTAGAGTGCAGGCATCCTGTGCTGGAGATCGGGAGTTCGATTCCTGGTCGAGTCAAACCAATGTTTTACAAAATTGGTAGCTTGGTGCTCGGCGCTCGGCATTATTAGGATAGGGCAAGGACTGGTTGGCTCGGTGTCAGGATAATGTGACTGGGTGGGATATTAGGTCATGGTGCTGGTGGCCTAGTCTCCCAGTGGGGCAGCACTATAAAATCGCCATGAGTGCGCACTGTCACAAGTCGGTACCCATCCTGATATGACCTTAAATGTTGCCTGGATGTAAAACTCCAACAACCAATCAATCAATCAACATTACCACATTGTATGAGGATGGACCTTGACCTTGCCACTCCTTCAAAAATAGAATCCAGCTTTGATTGAATTAGAGCCTTGTCGTATTCTTAGCGCTACACATACATCCCCCCGCCCAAGTACCTAATACTAATTGACAGGCTTGTGGGATTGGGTTCATTCTGCTTAGGGGATTCGATTACTACTTAATTAAAGGTGTTTCATAAAAGCTTAATTAGCCCACGTGTGGCCTGCGACTATTCCCACGGAATCCCGTCATATTGTCATGGCGACAAAATGCGCAACGCAAAGCGAAGCTCTGTGGCAGCGCAATAAACACTCGCAGCACCCGTCAGCGTAAGCCGGGTAGCAATGAGTCGCTGCCTGGGGAAAAGCTCCGGATTGAGGGGGATCGGGTTCAATTTCAGTCCAATTCGAAGTTAAAGAAGGGAAGAACCACTTCAATGGTAAACAGTAAAAAAAAAAAGTAATCTGTCACTCGACAGGGGTCTAGTTCTATATGGTTAGCAACTAGATGATGATGATGATGAAGATGATGGTTTTAGTTATATACAGTTACAAACTTCATGACGATGGTGGTGATGATGATAATTTAGTTATATATGGTAATGGTGGTCCAGTTCTTTGTGATTATAAACTTAATGACGATGATGATGGTGGTGGTAATGGTGGCCTAGTTCTATATGGTGATAAACTTGATGACGATGACGATGATGATGGTGATGGTAATGGTTCAGTTCTATATGGTTATAAACTTGACGATGGTGATGGTCAAGTTGTATATGTTTAGGAAACTTGATCGTGATGATGGCAGTCGTGATGATGGCAGTCGTGATGATGTTTCGTTCTATATAGTTATAAAGTTGGTGATTATGATTATGGTTTAGTCTTAAATGGTTAATTATTTGAGGATGGTGGTGATGGTGATTGGGCAGAATAGGCGAATATGTAAGAGCATTGGCTTTTCATGTGGATGGGTGTAGGTTCTACCCTAGATAAAAGATTCACCCCATACTTACAGTACAGGGGTGAACAACAACGTAATCTAATTACGGGCGAAAATAGCTTTAGTATGGAACAGGAAGTAGAATGCCTGGCACCAGTGTCAAATGGTTACTTGTATCGGCACAGAGTTGGTCAAATGGGAGAGAATGCAAAAAGACAAGATGGCAGTCATAGAACGCCATCGATTTCACTTTTAACGTCTATTAAACTGCATGTTTTATTACATTTTTCAACTCAAAGGTAGCGGGGAAATATAAAAACATATATAAAGAATAAATATTGCTTCTTAAATTAAGACATTATTCACTCAATTAATTTCCCCAGCATGTCAAAATTCTTCCCCAGCTTTTCTAATGGGTTGGTTTTCACCCCTGTACTGTCAGTACCCAAATTAATACTTGTCGGTACCTAGCCTGGTGCTCTACAATGATACGATATACGGCAAGGACTGATTTGATGATGATATGATGATGATGATAACGATGACTATAATAATGATGACTGTAATAATGATGACTACAATAATGATTATAATAAAAATGACTACAATAATGATTATAATAAAACTGACTAATCAAAACCTGTCAATATTCTAAAGTTAATCTAAATGGTAGCCAGCACTCACACTGTCACAGCACACGACCATTTCAAACGGAACTGGAATCTCCGCTCTCCTCCAGGAGGACGTCCTGATATGACCTTATATGTTGTCAGGACGTCAAACTCCAACAACCAACCTCCAGTAAGCAAGTGCGATGCACCATCCTTCCATGCATGACTAAGATCGCGTTACATGAATATGTGAATGAGTCGCATCGATATCAAAGGGCCTGCCATTCACATGTCATCCGTCGAGGGATATTAGTTTGGCTCGGTGTCACTTTAATACCTGTGTGCTTTCTGCTCCGTTGAATCCATTGAGTGGCGCTATTGTCATATGAAGTCACTTCAATGAAATAAATGAGTAACTTGCACAATACATTATATGTTAAAGACATGATTTTACATTTGTGTCAGCATACGTAATTGTCCTCGTGGGTGGGCGGAGTGATTTCAAATGGGCCGATTTGAAATGACTCCGCGAACCCACACAGACTTATTACGCACCCCTGTGTAAATTCATGTCCTTCGACAACAGTATCCATCTATAGCCAATTACCTGATTCCATAGCCCTCTCAGAGAAGAGACGACTTCTGCCGCTTAACGCCACTTAGCACCCCCAAAGGAATTCAACGTTGTCCTCGTGGGTGGACGGAGTGATTTCAAATGGGCGGATTTAAAATGACTCCACAAACCCACACAGACTTATTACGCTTGCCGACCCCTGTGTAAATTCATGTCCTTCGACAACAGTATCTATCTATTCCCAATTACCTGATTCCATAGCCCTCTCAGAGAAGAGACGACTTCTGCCGCTTAACGCCGCTTAGCACCCCCAAAGGAATTCAATGTTGTCCTCGTGGGTGGACGGAGTGATTTCAAATGGACGGATTTAAAATGACTCCACAAACCCACACAGACTTATTACGCTTGCTGACCCCTGTGTAAATTCATGACCTTCGATAACCGTATCCATCTATTCATAATTACCTGATTCCGTCGCCCTCTCGGAGAAGAGGTGACTTCCGCCGGTCAGCGCCCCCAAAGGAACTCGACTTGACCTTGGTGGCGACCTTGCCGACCGGACGTCTGCCGTCACGTAGCATCCACGGTAACTCCAAGTCAGTGCCGCAAGGTGGCGCCACAACCAGATGATGGTCGAGCCCCAACTTCCAGTCAGGCACCCTGACCTCCTCCTCCGTCTCCTCCCCCTCCTGGTCCCCCTGTTGTCGAGAGGGCGGCACGTGAAGCCCCTCTAGGTGGCGCAGGCAGTCCGGGGGCGGCGGGCTGTCCTTGCGAGGCCGCCAGGTGGCGTGGTGGTGCGGGCTGGTGTATGAGGAGGAAGAAGAGGGCGCTGCTTGGGGCGGCGCGTTCGGCTCGCTCCCGGTACTCCCACTACTTCCGGTTCCACCGGCACTTCCGGTGCTAGCGGCGCTGCAACGTCCGAAGGAGGCGCGACACTTGTGCGACGCCCCGCGGCAGCGCTCCGACACCTTGGTCAGATAGTGCTGCAGGAGGCTGACGTGCGGCATCATGGAGTGGCGGCGGGGCGGGGTCACGGGGGTCACGGCGCACCCCTGCCCGCCCCCGCCCAGCGACAGACCTGGGTGATCCACAATGGCACTAGCACTAGTACTGCTGGCAGATTGAGCTCATCCTAACGCGCATTAGCCACTGTGTGACTACCGTCCTGATATGACCTCAAATGTTGCCATGACGTAAAATTCCAACAACAAACCAAACTGTGCGACTTTATATCTCGGTACCGGAAGTGTAGAACGCGCTCCAGGCAACCCAGGTGCAGGTTGTCCAAACTTCTAATGTCCCACAAGGCGCTGCCAGCAACTTAGATTTGTTATCTACTACACTCCACAAACTCACATAGCAGAGCGAGTCCACACGCCAAGCACCGACAACCGCAATGGTAACAAAAAGAGCCTTGGCACACGCAAAGAACTTAACACACACACACAACAGGATCCAACCTGTAACTAGTGTAAGCGCAACTTCAGGGGATCGAAGATCAAGGATCGAACACTCAAAAGATCCTCCAACATTGATGATTCAGGCTCATAGATCCGGTGCTGATCCTGATGCACACTGCTGCTGTGTAAGGTACGCGTGGGGATCCAACTCCCCGCGAGATCCAACAATCAATTGCAGATTCCCGCCTGTAACTGTGAGAGTCCCCGAGTCGGGTATGAATCACTGACGACGCACACGGCAGCCTGCAGAGTGCTTGCGTCTGTTTGAGATTGCGTGAGAGTGTGTGAGAAGTGCTGGAGAGAAGGCCCACCTGAACGTGTGTGTGTATATGTGTGTGTGTGAGGGGGTGGTAGAGGGGAGAGGGTGCAGTGATCGTCCTGAGAGGGCTTGTTACAGTGCCTGTGGTGTGTGTGCGGGTGTGTGTGTGAGGGGTGGTAGAGGGGAGAGGGTGCAGTGATCGTCCTGAGAGGGCTTGTTACAGTTCCGGTGGCAGAGCAGCAGCTGCCTCTGTATGCAGCTCGCACCTGAACAATGTGACCCGGGGGAACTAGCACTGGCTCTATGGGGAGGGGGTAGGGGGGTGACGCGGGGAGGTGGTAGGGGGAGGGGGGGGGGCAGTTGCCTTGACTTGTAACTTATATTACGTAGTGGTTGTCTGGTGGACGGGTTTGTGTGTCCCTACAGGTGTGCTCCATGCACACACCACATACATACACCACCCACACACAGGCGTGCACACACCAGTACACACAGAGGCCGGTACCGAACCCTCCCGACCCAAGTCCCGTCCGCTAATCAGCCCAAGAACCTTGCTTTATTTACACTCACTGATTCTAAGTGGCCCAGACAACAACAGTCTGACCTCAGCTGACAATACTGAGAGGACTGTAGCTGGTCATACTGACTGTACTAAGAGGTGGGGAGGTGGGGGGCAGCAGTGTGCAACTAGCCACGGTGACTAGCCGCAGTGACTAGTCGCAGTGACTGTAATGAGGGGAAAACAGTTAATGACTATCCTAAAGGAGCTACAGCTAAGTTACAGTGACTGATCTGATGGGACTGACCTAGTCACAGTGACTGCTCTGATCGCCCTAGTCACAGTGACTGATTAGATGGGACTGGCCTGGTCATAGTAACTGCTCTGAGAGAACCGGTCTAGTCACAGTGACTGTTCTGATGGGACCAGCTTAGTCACACTCACAGTGACTGATTTGATGGGATCGGCCTAGTTACAATGACTGCTCTGATGGGACCGACCTAGTCGCAGTGACTGCTCTGATGGGATCGCCCTAGTCACAGTGACTGATTAGATGGGAGTGGCCTGGTCATAGTAACTGCTCTGAGAGAACCGTCCTGGTCACAGTAACTGTTCTGATGGGACCGACCTAGTCACAGTGATTGATTTGATGGGACCGGCTTACTCACATTGACTGATTTAATGGGATCGGCCTAGTTACAATGACTGCTCTGATGGGACCGACCTAGTCACAATGACTGCTCTGAGAGGACCACCCTAGTCACAGTGACTGACCTAAGAAGACAGCTGTAGCTGGTCTCGGCGACTGCGTGGCACTCGCCCATAATGACTGATCTGCACGGTGATAAAAGAGATACTAAACACCCTCGCGCATGCCCGCCAGAGGGCGCCACACCCCGGGGCCACACTTGATCTATGACGGCTGCGCGGCCAGCCCCACAGGTCCCATAACACCTGCGATGATCGGTGCCTGGCCGTCAGGTCCAACTCGGCGGTCGGGCGTCGTCCCACTCACCGGGCGTACGTACACGTGTATGTAGCTATGTATGTATTTCTGAACGTAGCTCTGTATGTAGTCTTGCGGCCAGCCGGCAATCAGCCTAGAGGTTCTGCATCACTTACCAGCCATCAACTATCCAGTAACCAGCCAGCAACCAGCTAGTAACCAGCTAGTAGTAGCCAGCAGCAGTAGCAGTAGTTGTACCCGCCGCCACCTTCCTCCTTTCCTGCCGCTATCTCCTTCGGGCGGGTCTGGGGGGATGATCTATGCTCACGGCTGAGAGTGTGTGGAGTGTGGGGTTGGGGGGGGGGGGTGTAGGAGAGCCCAGTCACAAACACTCTGGCTACTCATTGATTTATAATACTGGAGTCGACAAGCTTTCCGCACCCACTCCTTCCTCCAGTGGGCCCCTCCTCCCGTGGGTCGTCCCCGGACTGGTGGTTATCAGCGACAGAACCAAGCACCAGCGTGTTGACTGACGGCCCTACTGTCTGCTGCTCCCGGGGCTGGACACCAGCACGGCCGGACTAATCACTGACGTCGGACCGGACCTGTCCCAACTAGAGGCACTAGGTCAAGTAGAGCCACTGACAACTAGAGGCACTGACAACTAGAGGCTCTGTATCAACACTATGTCAACTAGAGACACACTCACTGCCAACCAAAGGAAAACTCACTCTCTTACATTCACTGTCCCAAATAGAGGCACTGCCCGAGGTAGTCACACTTACTCCCACACTGATTGTCCCGCACTGACTGTCCCAACTAGAGACACATACTTAATAAGAGCCTTAAGACAGCCGTGCAAAACTTTACACAGTTACGCACAAACCCAAGCCCAAACTGGAACCGGAAATGAAGGTCGAATCGGGCCGCGGTAACAGATGCTGGCGCCAGTGGTCGCCAGTATGATCTGGCAGTGTGCCACACATATATACACACAGCCACCGCACACACATACACAGATATATACACACACACACACACGGCCAGGTGAGTTGGCGTGTAAAGTCACCACATCACCTGACAGTCTTTACTCCGTGACAACAGGCGCCCCCTGGTGGGGAATTAGCTGCTGTTACTGACTGGCCGCCTCCTCACTCTCAACGTCGGATATGTGTGTGTGTGTGTGTGTATGTGTATGTGTGTGTGTTGTGTGTGTGGTGGTGGTTGTGGTGGTGGTGGTGGTGGTGGTGGTAGTGTTGGGCTGTGTGTGTGTGTGTGTGTGTGTGTGTGTGTGTGTGTGTGTGTGTGTGTGGATCTTCCCTTGAGGATGACGCTGGGGTGTCTTCACATCAGAAATCTGACAGGTGACTTGTTTGTTATGGTTCCTTAAGAAGACATGAATGGTAAACAAACCAGGAGGCTTTGATAGTGTGAAATATCACTGTTACAATATCACCCTGCTGTCTGCAGTCAGTGTGTACTACTACTAGTGTAGCTTCCTGTTGTGTACAACGTGGTGTACACGCAGATGTACAACATGGTATACAACCTGGTATACAACGTGGTGTACACGCTGATGTACAACGTGGTGTACACGCTGGTATACAACGTGGTGTACACGCTGATGTACAACGTGGTGTACAAGCTGGTATATAACGTGGTGTACACGCTGATGTACAACGTGGTGTACACGCTGATGTACAACGTGATGTACAAGCTGGTATGCAACGTGGTGTACACGCTGATGTAAGTGATGTACAACGTGGTGTACAAAATACAACGTGGTGCACAAGCTGGTATACAACGTGGTGCACAAGCTGGTATACAACGTGGTGTACAAGCTGGTATACAGGGTGGTGTATACGCTTGCCGCCCGCCTTCCTACTTCCAACCTGCTCCAGGCGGCACTTGACACCCGCAGCACTTGTCTCCTGTGTGTGATGAACCAGCGCCGGTAGTGCGTGCGTCACGTGGGTCACGTGACACACTCAGACGTGTATCCACGTGTGTCACACCATCCCTGCGCGCATGTCCGCTCGGCAGGGCAGGGTTTGCTTCACACTGTCACACTGTTAGTGTTACTCCACACCTGACACAGGTGCGCGCGCGCTCACTCTCACCCGCGCGCTCTCTGTCTCTCTGTCTCTCTCTCTGGCCCTCTCTGTCTCTGTTCCCCACAATCCACAATGCAGCCGTGATCCCCGGGCTCACGGCGCCCGGTGTCAATGCGCGACACACGCCCGCCGGGCCGCCCGCGCTTTCCCGTGTGTGTGTGTGTGTGTGTGTGTGTGTGGTGGTGGTGGTTTGGTGATGGTGGTGGAGGAGGGTGTGGTGTGTGTGGGGGGGGGGGGGGGGGGGGGGGGGGGGGGGGGGGGGGGGGGGGGGGGGGGGGGGGGAGTCTTACATGTATGTGCGGATGGCGTGCTGTTGTACTGCTCAGTGCGCCCGCCAATGCTCTCACTGTGATCGTTGTTGTGCTTGTCGTGCAGGAAGTGAATGCACGTGAGCTGTCCGGGTCAGACTTGTGGATGGATATGTTCATGTGCCCCACCTTCCCCTATTTCCCGTATGTGTCTGTATATGTGCCCCGCTAGTATGAATCGGTATGGGTATTATAAGTATAGCTCTCTGTGTGGGTCCCGGGTAAATCCAAGTGACTTCTGATTGGTGTGTGTGTGTGTGTGTGTGTGTGTGTGTGTGTGTGTGTGTGTGTGTGTGTGTGTGTGTGTGTGTGTGTGTGTGTGTGTGAACCAATGCATCACCATGTGCCTATTGTTCCTCCGTGTATATCATTATCATGCATCTTCGTGTGTGTATCGTTCTGTCTACATTGTGTCTCCGTGTGCATATCATTCCTCTTTGTACGTCATGGGTATCCGAATGAGCCATGCACTCCTACCTCGTCATGTATAGATCTCCATGTGTGTCATGCGACTCTATATCAGCCATGCATCTCTGTGTATGTCATGCATCTCCATATGCATCATGCATCTCCATATGCATCATGCATCTCAATGGGCATCATGCAACTCCATGTGTTATGTGTATCCGTGTGCAGCATACATATCCATGTGTCATGTGTATCCATGTGTGCCATGCACATCTGTGTGTCATGCATATCCATGTGCGCCATGCACATCTATGTGCATCATACATATCCATGTGTGTCATACATATCTGTCATGCACATCTGTCATGTGTATCCGTCATGTGTATCCATCAGGTGTATCCGTCATGTGTATCCATGTGTGTCATGCATATATGTCATGCACATCCGTCATGCATATCTGTGTGTGTCATGCGTATCCATTTACGTTATGCGTATCCATCATGCATATCCGTCATTGGTATCCGTATGCATCATGCGTATCCGTGTGATTATCATCCCCCAGGTGGGTATTGCGTATAATTTCCCACTTCTCGGTTATATGTTGTCCCTAAGTAAGGCGTGATTGACAGCCCCCACCTCACATCCCCGTCACACGGCCTACATATAAAGCCCCATTACCCGGCTGTTACCGGAGAGACGCAAAGGGGCGTTATGTGACAAGCTGCAATCACACGCGCCTCGTGGAGGCGGTGTGCGTGTGCGCGTGTGTTCCACTGACTACACGCTCACCTGTACGTCACTACATGTATGTATGTGTGTGTGTATGTGCGTGTGTTCCACTGACTACACGCTCACCTGTACGTCACTACAGGTATGTACGTGTGTGTGTATGTGCGTGTGTTCCACTGACTACACGCTCACCTGTACGTCACTACAGGTATGTCCGTGTGTGTGTATGTGCGTGTGTTCCACTGACTACACGCTCACCTGTACGCCACTACAGGTATGTACGTGTGTGTGTATGTGTGTGTGCGTGTGTATGTGTGTCTCATGCAGCATGAACAGGTTACAAGGCATGTCAATAGTATCCAAGGGCCTGCGCGCGTAGGCGAGGTCATGTGACTGCCCCGCAGTGAGTTCTATTATATCTCAATTCAGGGTGTATACATATATATCCTACTCCTCATGCGCAGTGATACCGCTCGACCCATGTGCGTGTGCGCGTGTCTGACAACTCACTGTCTAACGCGCGTCCTCGCCTGGGTACACCACACCACAGCACACCGCCAGCATCCGGCTTGCAGAGAGCCTGTGCAGTGTGCGTGTATGGAGTGTGAGTGTGAGTGTGAGTGCTCGGCGCATCATTCTACCCCCATCTACAACTCGGCCCCCCGCGTGCGGCAACAACACTCCACTCCCCCCGGGCACTCCCCCAGTTGATACGGTGAGAGCCAGCCGCCCGCGTTCCCTCCTCACTGAGTCACAGTCGTGGCCGCACAGCTCGCCGCGCTCCTCTCTGTGGCGGGCGATCACGACGAGTCGGCGCAGTGTGTGCCCCCCCCCCCCCCCCCGCCCCCCCCCCCCCAGGCCGTGTGCGCCCTCCTTAATCCAGGCCGCCCCAGGGGCACGCAGCACCCTCAGCGTCTTTGTGACTGCCCGAGTGATGTCATCCGGTGATGGGGGGGGGGGGGGGGGGGGGGGGGGGGCATCTGCCTGCGCGCCGCTGTTCTAAAGGTCCGACAACCCCGTGGGAACCTTGCACCAACGATTCGCCCACAGACCACCCTTAATGCATACCAATAGACCGATACACATCCCTATTTATATATCACATACTACACACACACACACACACATACTACACACACATACTACACACACACACTCCCCTATATCGATCGATACCATTGTAAATGTAAGGATATTTTAATTCCCTAAACCGACCAGCTCCCTAAATGGACCACTTAAAGTCGGTCCCATGGTCGGTCGTTTTAGAGAGATTTTACTGTATATATATATTTATATTATATATATATATATATATATATTTATATATATATATATAGTTTTGCGCCTGTCTGGACATGTTCTTGCCAGTGTGAGACCTCTATTTGCTCCCCGAGAGAGTGCCACTGGTAACTTGCAAAAGCCAGCAGCACTTCAACACTTTTGCAGACAGCTTTCATGAAATGTATCAAGAGAAACCTGAAGCTGAGGGACATTAAGACCGACTCACGGACATCACTCTCACAGCAGATAGCTAAATGGGGAGCGACAGTCAAGAAATGAAAGCAGTCTTTGTCGCATCGCGACCGACAGCATGATTATGTTGATATACAGGCCCGTGCCCAGGATTTGGTTGGGGCTGGTGGGAAGTGCTGGTGACTGACTGGTATTTTCGCAGGGGATTTTCAAATGGAGGGGTTTCCAACTAGAGGTGTTCCAATATCCATTGTACAACCTGAACTGAATCATTACTCTTCCAAATTCTCATTGATGCTCTTTATTTACTTTTTGGTGTGTGTGTGTGTGTGGGTGTGTGTGTGTGTGTGTGTTCCGGAAACCCGACCTCCGCCCCCTGGTCACGGGCCTGCACACATACATTATACAGTAAAACCTCTCTATACCGAACCCTCCACAGATCGACCACTCCCCTATATCGATCGCTTTATTTGGGTCCCAACAATACCATTGTAAGGATATTCTAGCTCTCTAAATGGACAACCTCCCTAAATGACCACTTAAAGTCGGTTTGCATGTCGGTCGATTTAGAGACGTTTTACTGTATATGAATGGTGATAACCCGATTCATCACACGTAATAATTAGGAAGTATTAATGGATTTCCCTCCTGCTCCGACACACACCCGCATACGGGTGGATGTGGGGCTCCACTCTTCTATCAAGGGGTCACCGCGCACTTCAAATTATTGACTGCATTTATGCCTATTTACTCACTATCTGTAATATGATGGTACGTACTACATGTTATTTATGTACTAATAATATGTGATGTATAAGTATGATCCGAGTATAAAGGCACGGAAGGGAATTCTATTATTATTATTATTATTATTATTATAATATGTATATGCTGCCGATACCTGCAGCCTACTACACTGCTGGGACCGGTGGCGCCACCAGTGGCCCCCTTCATCCCTGAATGCCTTGTCACACTACGACGTACGCCATCAGCGTGTACTCAACGTTTGCCAGTACGTCGGCATTCATTGAACTTTTCAGCGGCGGGCGGTAAAAATGTATGTATACAAAACATACACACAATGTACGTAACGTATGCAGAACATATCTCTGACGTATTGCTAGCGTATGAAAGCATTCATGTGCCTTGCAAAACGTTCACAAAATGCTTGCATACGCTCACGGAACGCTGACCAATGCTACATATGTTATTCCATCGCTAGAAGTATGGCGTATACGTTAAATACACTGGAGATACGGCATCATTACGTTCGAAGTAGGTTATGAGTATGTAATGCATCCATTGGCAGTACGTGGACTGTATGCGGACTGCACGTTCCCACTGGCTGAACATATGGCTAACGTGCAGCAACATATACCAACGTATCCCTAACATACTCCCAACGTATGCTGACATATCCCAAACTTACATGCAGCGTACGTTTAACGTACGAGTCACATGTCGACAATTTTGAGCATGCACAATTTTCTTTCGGAGCCTCGATGTGCACTGACGTAAGAAGATGTATACCGATGTATCCAGAACGTATACGCCTTATGCCCAACGTACACATAACGTATGACGGCATATGCCGACGGGTTGGTCGAAAATCACATCCGTCGGCATACACTAAGGCTATACGTTATAGTGTGACAGGTCCTTAACGGCGTGCCCACATGTTCACTCACACCAGGGATTTTTTCTTTCAGACAGAGAGTTTAAAACCTGGCTCACAGTGTTGTATATATGTGTAGGTATAAATGACGAGTAGGATATATGTGTAGGCATAAAATGCAGGTTTATTCAAATATTTTGTGAACAGAATCTCTAACTTGGTATTTTATTGATTGCATGATGCGTTCGAGAATTTTCTGGGTCTTGTGCGGTTTGAGCAACCTGGTGGACAGTTTTATGCGAGTAGATATGCATATTCTACACGTCCCGCCACCAGCTTGTCAGCTTGACCTGAATTTTACATTTATATAAAGAAGGGAGGGTGGGGGTTTCCTGACAGCCAGAGCTGATACTCACTCCATACATATATTTATATTGCGTATATTGTTGTTTGTTGTGGCGTCAATAATATCTATATAATCTCCACTCGCAGGTGGCGTCACCATGGCAGAAGTAGGAACTAGGCCCCTAGTGAATAATACATCAAAGTTATGTGTAAGTCAAGCGACATTAGAGAAACTGCAGGTGAATAGCGTCTGTGTTTATATTCCCATAACTTCCTTATAGCGCCCATAATTTGTGTCTGGAAGCGGGAAGTTGACATAAAGCCCACCCAGGTGGCGCCAGCAGTAGAGACAATCGGAACGATGCAATAAAATGAAATAGAAAGGCTTACGTGAGATACAACTGTAAATGAATATGAATAGTAGTAAAATAAAAAATGTGAATACCTTTGTTGTCTATATTCACAAGGCATCAAGTAGGGGAGAGCTGAAGGAGAGTGTGGGGGTGGGTGGGGTACCCAACATGCGCTACTTTTGGGGCTTCTCAACTGCAAGGAGCCTCACACTGGTCTAGCAACAACAACTAATAAAGGGTAGACATTCTAATAGATATGTACATTATAAAATACACCAATTAACTTCTAACAGCAATAAGGAACGCATCATACAGAGATATACAAGATAATAGACAACGTTGTGTATCTGCTAATAAAGATATTGCAGTGATTATCCCCAGAAGCTTTCTGAATTTAATAGAGGCCAAGTGCTGGTGAAGCGTTGAAAGGTGTTGTTAGAGGGCTGGTGCGGTGTTGGTGTGGGGCTGGTGTGGGGCTGGTGTGGGGCTGGTGTGGGGCTGGTGTGGGGCTGGTGTGGGGCTGGTGTGGGGCTGGTGTGGGGCTGGTGCGGTGTTGGTGTGGGGCTGGTGTGGGGCTGGTGTGGGGCTGGTGCGGTGCTGGTGTGGGGCTGGTGCGGTGTTGGTGTGGGGCTGGTGTGGGGCTGGTGTGGGGCTGGTGTGGAGCTGGTGGGGGGTGTAGGGATGGTGTGGGGCTGGTGAGGTGCTGGTGAGGTGCTGGTGTGGTGTTGGTGTGGTGTTGTGTTGGTGTGGTGTTGTGTTGGTGTGGTGTTGTGTTGGTGTGGTGTGGTGTCGTGTTGGCGAGATGTTGGTGAGGTGTTGGTGAGGTATTGGTGATGTGTTGGTGTAATGTTGGTGAGGTGTTGGTGAGTGAGGTGTTGGTGAGTGATGTGCTGGTGATGTGTTGGTGTGATGTTGGTGATGTGTTGGTGTAATGTTGGTAATGTGTTGGTGTAATGTTGGTGATGTGTCGGTGATGGGTCGTTGATGTGTCAATGATGTGGTGGCGTAAGGTGTTGGTGAGTGATGTGCTGGTGATGTGTTGGTGTAATGTCGGTGATGTGTCGGTGATGTGTCGGTGATGTGTTGGTGATGTGTTGGTGATGTGTTGGTGAGGTGTTGGTGAGGTGTTGGTGAGGTGTTGGTGAGTGAGGTGTTGGTGAGTGAGGTGTTGGTGAGTGAGGTATCGGTGAGTGAGGTGTTGGTGAGGTGCTGGTGAGGTGTTGGTGAGGTGCTGGTGGGGTGCTGGTGTCGTGTTGGTGAGTGAGGTGTTGGTGAGTGAGGTGTTGGTGAGTGAGGTGTTGGTCAGTGAGGTGTCGGTGAGTGGTGAGTGAGGTGTTGGTGAGGTGCTGGTGAGGTGTTGGTGAGGTGTTGGTGAGGTGTTGGTGTCGTGTTGGTGAGTGAGGTATCGGTGAGTGAGGTGTTGGTGAGGTGCTGGTGAGGTGTTGGTGAGGTGCTGGTGGGGTGCTGGTGTCGTGTTCGTGACGTGGCGCCGTGTTGTCCAGTCGCCCGGCAGATTTAGGGAGCTGTGGCTCCTCCTGCACCTGTCCTGGCCGTCATGTGCCGGGACGAACAGACAGGAAGTTACCCAGTAACCCGCCACCCCGGCTGGCAGACCCGTTATTACAATGTGTGTAGGAGGTGGGGTGGTGGGGGTGGGGGTTGGGATGGGGGTGGAGGTGGAGGAGATGCACAGCGTCGCGATGCTGCACCGCTACGAGCTGACTCACCTGGTCTCGGTCATACTCATACCCAGCACCAGCCGCCGCCCAGCCCCGCCCCGCCCCGCCCCGCCCCGCCCCGCCCCGCCCCGCCCCGCCCCGCCCCGCCCCGAAGGAGTAAGGAGGAAAGGGAGGAGACGAGGAGTGGAAGCGCCGAGAAGAGGAGCATGAAGAGAAGAGACGAGAGGAGAGATGAGGCGGAGGATGTACGAGGAAGAAGAGTAGCAGCGGAGGCGAAGTGGTCGTGGTGAAGGAATAGGAAGAAGGAAATGGGGGGGTGGTGAGGAAGGGGAGGAGGAGGGGGAGGAGGAGATGGGGGAGGGAGAGGAGGAGGAGGGGGGAGGAGGAGGGGGGAGGGGGGAGGAGGAGGAGGAAGAGGAAGGGGCAGGGGGAGGAGGAGGAGGAGGAGGAGGAGGAGGAGAGGAAGGAGGGAGGAGGGAGGGGAGGAGGAGGATGAGATTGGAGGAGGAGGAGGAGGAGGAGGAGGAGGAGGAGGAGGAGGAGGAGGAGGAGGAGGAGGAGGAGGAAGAAGAGTAGCAGGGGAGGCGAAGTGGTGGTGATGAAGGAATAGGAAGAGGAGGAAGGAGAGGACTGTTATTTATTCTAACTGGATTGACCACGTATGTGGTGACTTGTGAATATATACTGACTGAGGCGCGCCTGTGGTGTGTATGTAGGTGTGTGTGTGTAGGTGTGTGTGTGTAGGTGTGTGTGTGTGTGGTTGGTTGGGGGTGAATACTGCTTGGACCGTCTGGCTTTATTATACTTAAAACATGGGGCTACCAAAATAAGCAACGCCTAACTAAAAATGTTGCACACATCAACACGAAACACTAAACCTCCACTTCTTTTTGAGCTGTGTGGGAAAAACATGACCAGTTCTCAGGAGTTCACTCTACGATCTACACCCCCCCCCCCCAAACACATACATAAGAATTAATTTAATTTTAGTTTATTTCAGGTCAACTTCTTTTGTTTTCTATGAATACGCTATATTGGGGAAAAGAAGGGGAAAAAGGATAGAATTAATAACATTTTAGTTTATTTCAGATAAACCTCTTGTTTTCTATGAATATGCTATATTCGTCAAAATAAAAATAAATAAAAATATAGAATTAATATAGTTTTAGTCTATTTCAGACCAACTCCCTTTGTTTTCTATGATTAGAAGAAAAAGATATCATTCATATAATTCTAGTTTATTTCAGAGAAACATGTTTTCTATGAACATGTTCTATTGGCTAATATATACTGGCCAAACTTTGAAGAAGATTTGTTGTTGATTTACGTCCTAGCAACATCTAAGGTAATATCAGGACGGGTACCGACTTGTGACAGTGCGCACTCATGGTCACTTTATAGTGCTGCCCCACTGGAATACCAGGCCGCCAGCACCATGACCTGATATCCTACTCGGTCACATTATCCTGACACTGAGCCAACCAATCCTTGTCCTATCCTAATAATGCCGAGCGACAGGCTAGGAAGCAACAAGTATCGATTTTAAAGTCATTGGTTTGATTCGATCAGGGTTCGAACCCACGACCCCACGATCTACCAACACGGGAGACGGACGCTCTAACTCATTCGGCCATCCCGTCTGGTCTTTGAAGAAGAACAAGAAGAAGAAGAAGAAGAAGAAAGGAGTGTTTAATATTTCTACCCAATTCCCCCAGCTCGACAAAGGCAGATCTGTGAGCCTATATGCACCCCTCTGCCACCCACCCCGCCATCTACCACAGCGAGGAGGGGCACCCACCCTCGCACAGCAGGCATTCTCATGACAAGAGCGCAAATAAATAAATAAATAAATAAATAAAAAGAAGAGAAAATAATCCAAACCCCACCAAGCTATATACAACTGCAGCCATGTCACTCTTAAAGTTGCATAGTCCGATGGTTTTGAGTTTGTCATTTTCTGAGAAAAATATATTAGGTTGATTATTACAATATACCTTACTTTAGTTTGAAACTTTTATTTTAAAGGGCTAAATTTAAAGATAGTTGAAGTGCAAACATCCGAATTTAATTTTGACAAGCATACCAAAAATTTGACACCATAGCCGCAGGTTCTAAAAATTGGCTTCAGTATTCCCTTTATGTGGTGAAAAAATGTTTAATGAGTGCACTAGTATCTAAGTTAGATATGTAGAATCAAATCTGGATAATTGTTTTAGTTGTCAAAATTTGATTGATTGATGTGTTTTTCTTTCGAAAATTTGACAGTTTTATCGGATATGCAACTTTAAGGAATCGCCCTCCCCCCCCCACCCCCCCGATTGGCATCCAACACGGGCTAACTGAACAGTCGACACCGTCATCACGTAAGGGATCTGATCAGATGAGATGGCCGAATGAGTTGAGTGTTCTCTGTGGCGGAGTGGTTAGAGTCTGACTTTTTTTCTAGGTCGGACTCCTAATCTGAAGGTCGGTGGTTCGATTCCCCATGCCCCCATCTCTGCCAATTTGGATTTCCACCGCTGTGTATAACTTACAGCGACATCAAATGCCAGTTGCCCTCATACCATGTCTATGTGGTGTGGGAGGTTAAAAATCCCTTGGGTCGGTAAAAGTGTAGGCTCGGGCTTTCTATCGACAAGCTATCTAATGGTGAAAACAAGCCTATTCAGGCTTATCCATGATAGGCAGTATAAATCTTCAACAACAACGAGTGTCCATCTCCGGTTTTGGTAGATCATGGGATTCGAACCCATGGGTTCGAACCCTGGTCAAGTCAAACCAATGACTTAACAAATTATACTTGTCGCTTCATATGATAGGGCAAGGAGTGGTTGGCTCAGTGTGATGATAATGTGACTTGAGTGGGATATCGGGTCATGGTGCAGGCGGCTAGGGAGAGGATGATACTGATAGGGAGAGGGGGATAGGGTGACTCACAGGTGGATGAATCACTGTTGTCATTCTCTGATCGCCCCACTACCCACCCACCCAGGCTTAGTAATGATGACCTACTTATATACACACATAACAACTAGGACCAGTGTCACCCGCTAGATGGCAGGTGGCACACTGCTCTGGCTTCAATGAAGGTGGTCGCCATAAAACAACTGCACTAATAGTTAGGCAGATACAAAGTTCTCTGTTATTACGGTAATAATGGGACATTTTCCTGCTAGTTCACTTACTTTAAGGGGCTGGTAATATGACCTAAACTACTTTACCTATTCATAAACATTATTACCAACTTGAAACAACATATTCTGTATGACAATATGAGTTATTTAGGGCCCAACCGTGGTCTGAGGGTTCAGTCCTAATGATTCTCCTCAGTGACGTAGGTTAAGGCACATTACAGACTTCGGAAATAGTGCAAACCCTACTACAGTATAACCCCGTTAAACCAAACTTGAAGGGATCCTAGAAATTTGTTTGGATTAACTGATCATTGGTTTAACCGAGCTCTGGCTTCAACTTTGACTTGGCTTTGGCAAAAACGGGGTGCATTATGAATGTAATATACAATATGTGTGGACACTTTGATTATTGTTCTTTATGTATATACAGTAAACCAAGCTTGGTTAAACCAAGCTTGGTTAAACCAAACGATCAGTTAATCCAAACTTTTTTTCGTTGGTGGAGTTGCAGATGACCTTATAACCACATGCAAGTTTGGTTTAACATACCGGAAGTGGCCTGGGGCCTGACAATTTTGTTTGGATTAACCGATAATTTGGATTAACCGACTTTGGTTTAACCAACTTTTTTATATGATAAATGGTAGTATTTTTGCCGGGCCGCCGAAAAAAGTTTGGATTAACCGATCATTTGGTTTAACGGGGTTGTACTGTATCACGTAAAGTAAATTAGAAGGTTCTCGAGTATGCCTTAGAACCACCTTTCCGTTCCGTGTGTGATGTCACCGAACTACTACTAATAACCACCGGGTATTTAAAAGTCTAATGGCGCTGGACAGACCCTGACCTACCGGGTTCAAACTCAAATAGCCCACTCTAAGTGTGACCTTTCATTAGGCTACATTGACTATTCGTGTAAGGAATGCAAGGTAAAATCACATGTCCAGATCTTTAATTATTCACCGAACAGTCTCCAATTTGGACGGCCTCTTACCGACGTACTTGGAAGATGGCAAGCTTTAAAGAATTTCTCCAGCCTTTGAAACAGTCACAAGTTTCCCCCTCAATATCGCCACCCACCCACCCACCCACGCACAATTACCTCTACAAGCTGCATAATATGCTTATTCAGTATGGATATCCTGCTCCTCAGCCCCCAACCCACCACCCCAACTCTATGACTTGTGCGTAGAATAAGATGTACTTTTTTGTTTGTATATATATCCGCTAACTCCATCATTCACTAGGAATATCCTCTTCGACTATTCCTTGTGTTTAAATATAAAACTTATGCACAGGCTGCATATTCCCTTAGAAATGTGAGCGTTGATATGCTACAAGGTCCTTACATTTTTGGCTGAACATAATTCCATAACTTTACAGTACTGTAGTAGTCTGTACACGAGCTCCACTACCACGCGGTGGCGGCAGTCACCTACGCAGTATAAGCCACCATTTTCCAATACTTTCCAGGACCCTGAGACACCATTTCCAGGTATTTAAAAAACCGATTTGTACTATCCTCTACTTTGGGCTAAAGATATATGAGACTGTCTCAAAAGGTGCTAAGCAGTATGGGACAAAACTTTGTCCATTGTAACGATCAATATACTATCTGCTTATGCATTTGCTCAGGATAAACTGATTTGTTTTTTACATGGTGTTTCATAATCCCAATAGAATACATACTGATTTGAAGCAAATGTCCTTGTGTTTTCAGTGTAACTGTTTCTCTGCTGTTTTGTGTGAATGATTACAATGGACAAAAAAAGAAGTTATCACCTTTTGAGACAGGCTCATATGCATGTAATATAAAATATGAGATCAATAAACTTTTACCCGATTCCTGTGCTGACACCAATCACTTGAATCAGTCAATCCCTTTTGCCATCCAGGATTTTCCATAACTTTTCTAAACCTTATCTAAAAAGACAAAAACACCAGAAGAATGTCGATTTTCAAGTACTTTTATGTGTCTGGAAACATTTAAATTTCAAAAACTTTCCAGGTATTTCAGAATACTGTACGCACAATGTATTAAACTCCACTTTTACTTCCGCCAGATCCTCAACCATCTCCACCATCTTCTTCAACCCCATCCCTCACCCCCACCCCCACCCCCAACCAGACACACGCACACCTACACAACCAGCCCCACATACATCTCCACACCATACACCCACACCCTCACACATACACCCACCTACACAGACATACAGGAAGACCCCCCCCCCCCAATACCCAACACCCACCCACACTGATAACCACATACCCATACAATCACACGCACACACCAACATCCACCCACACACCCATACAGGGTGACTCACAGGTGGATGAATCACTGTTATCATTCTCTGATCGCCCGGTCACCCACCCACACAAACCCACCAACAAGTTTTAGTAATGATGACCTACTTGTATACACACATAACGACTAGTACCAGTGTAACCTGCCAGATGGCAGGAGGCAGGTAGGTCTGGCTTCAACGGAGGTGGTCATCATAAAACGACAGCACTAATAGTTAGGCAGATGCTACTCTGTTATTACAGTACTAATGGGACATTTTCCTGCTATTTCACATACTTTGTATAGTGGTGATGGTGACTTACTCTTATGTAATTTGTCGATGAAGGTTTGTGTGGGTAGTCTAAACTTGGGTAATATGCGTAGCGATGTGGTTAGTAAACAATGTTTACTTGTTGAGTGTCCTATGAGCGTCCTGGTTGGGTTAACCCCTACCTCCTACCGAAACACCCACCCACCCACCCCCTTACACCCGGCTGCTCACGCTGGCCTCAGAAGGGGCCTGGTCACAAAGCAAGCTGTTGACGCGAACACAAAAAGCATTTCCCCTACTACTAGACACTGGCGGTACACTCATTGTAATCTCATTACACGTGTGTGGTTCCACACCCGCCAGGTGGCGTGGTGAGCGGCTTGCCAGGTGGGCAGGGGGTGGAGAGGCTGGAAGGTGGAGGAGGGAGGAGGGTGGAGGAGGGGGAGGGAGATGAGAGGGAGATGGGAGGTTAGAGGGTAGAGGGTGGCGGTAGAGGGTGGGAGTAGAGGGTGGAGGTAGAGGGTGGAGGTAGAGGGTGGAGGGTAGAGGGTGTAGGGTAGAGGGTGTAGGGTAGAGGGTGTAGGGTAGAGGGTGTAGGGTAGAGGTAGATGGTAGAAGGTGGGCGGGTAGATGGTGGGGGTAGAGGGTGGGGTAGAGGTGTAGAGGGGGTGGTAGAGGGGTAGAGGGTGGGTAGAGGGTGGGGGGTAGAGGGTGGGGGTAGAGGGTGGGGGGGTAGAGGGTAGAGGGAGGAGATAGGGAGAAGGGGATAGGGGGAGGAGGATAGGGAGAGGATGGGAGAGGAGGATAGGGAGAGGAGGATAGGGGAGGGGGTGAGGAAGAGGGGGAGAGGGCAGAGGAGGACATGAGAGGAGCACAGGGAGAGGAGGTCAGGAGGGGAGGGATAGGGAGAGGAGGATAGGGAGGGAGGAGTGGGAGAGGGATGGAGAGGGAGAGGGAGATAGGAGAGGAGGATGGGGAGAGGGAGATATGGAGAGGGGATAGGGAGAGGGGAATAGGGAGAGGAGGATAGGGAGAGGGGATAGGGAGAGGGGGGTAGGGAGAGGGGAATAGGGAGAGGAGGATAGGGAGAGGGGATAGGGAGAGGGGGGTAGGGAGAGGAGGATAGGGAGAATGGAATAGGGAGAGGAGGATAGGGCGAGGGATAGGGAGAGGATGCTAGGGAGAGGGGATAGGGAGAGGGAGATGGGGAGGGAGAGGGAGAGGGCTCGTTTGAACATCGGTATGGCTGAACTCAAACAGGGAACAAAAGGAGAACAACTCACAGGACACTAAGACGTAAACATTGTTTACTAATCACATCGCTACACATTTTACCCAAGTCCAAATTGTACTCACATAACCCTTCATCGAAAAACCATCTAACCGCCCCCCCACCCAACCACCACCATACTAACGCAGGCACCGAATGATTGATCATCACCAGACACACACCACAGTTAGTTAAATTAGTTAAATGTAAGAACAATGCATTGTAATGAATTATCTTTATAATGTGTTTCTTATAAATTAATAGTGTAAATAACTGTGGTTGAACAAGGGCGGAAGAGCCGTGAGAAGTTTCTGAAGAAAGATTGTGTTCAAAATAATAAAAATGGCTTACTCCCCTCCTTCTAAAAACAACACACAAAAAGACAATTCTCCTCCTCCTCCCCACACACACATAAAAGTGGGACTTGATCTGCTCAGTCAATAGAAAAACAAACAAAAATCCCATACACATAAAATTGTTTAAAACAGCCACAAACTTCACGCCCTCGACTGAAACTGAACGCATAACACGTGGGAAAAGCTCTGATCGACCGGAAAAAAACATCCGATGAGGTCAGTCATTATTACTGTAGTTGTTGCAGTACTTTACTGTTGCTGTTGCAGTTGCGGTTGCCGAGTCTGCAGGCGTGGCAAAAGGTTGGTTGGTTGTTGGGATTTGACGTCCTGGCAACACCTAAGGTCATATCAGGACGGGTACCGACTTGTGACAGTGCAGTCATGGTGACCTCATAGTGCTGCCCCAATGGGAAATAAGGACGCTGACACAATGACAATCCCACTCAATCACATTATCCTGACACTGAGCTAACCAGTCCTTGCCCTATCCTAAAAATGTCAAGTGCCGGGCTAGGTTGTTGTTGTTGTTGTTGTTGAAGATTTATACTGCCTATCATGGATAAGTCTGAATAGACTTGTTTTCACCATTAGACAGTTTGTTGAAAGAAAGCCCGAGCCAAGGGAATTTTAACCTCCCACAGCACATAGACATGGTATGAGAGCAACTGGCCTTTGATGACGCTGTAAGTTATGCACAGCAGTGGAAATCCAAATTGGCAGAGGTGGAGAGCACAGGGAATTGAACCAATGACCTTCAGATTAGGAGTCCGACCTAGAAAAAAGTCAGACACTCTAACCACTCCACCACAGAGAACACCACATGTATCAATATTTAAGTCATTGGTTTGAGTCAACCCAATGACTCGACCGGGAACCGAACTCCCGACCTTCCACATGCGAAGGTGCGCTCTACCGATTAGGCCACTGCGCCCGGTGTGTCAAAAGGGTAATGGAGAGGTCACTGTGTCCCAGGCTCGGCCTGAACCCTACCGAGAAGGTGCTGTGAGGATCAGCCGCTCTGAGGTGGGATCTGAGGGGAGGCTAAATCCGCCACTACACAGGGATTATGGAAGAGATCATCATCACAGTGAACTGGAGGCGGTGACCGAATCGATAGAGTGAAGGCTTCCTGTATTGAAGGTTGGGAGTGTGAATCCCCATTGAATCAAACCAATTGATACTTGTCGCTACCTAGCCTGATGCGTGGCATTAATAGGATAGGACAAGGACTGGTTAGAATAGTATCGGGACAATGTGACTGTGTGGGATATCGGCTCATAGTGCGGGTAGCCTGGTCTGTCAGTGGGACAGCAGTATAAAGTTGACATGAGTGGGCACTGTCACAAGTCGGTACCCGTCCTGATATGACCTTAGATGTTGCTAGGACATGAAACAAAGAAACATCAGCAGAGTGCTGTGGCTCATCGCACACCGTGGGGAATCCACAGTGAGCGATAATATGGTGGCAAAACTGATGCAGAAGGCATCTCCGAAGTGGGGTATGCACTGAAAGGACGGTGAAGATGGGTTGGTTGGTTGTTGGAATTTTACATCCTGGCAACATCTAAGGTCATATCAGGACCGTGTGACAGTGCACACTGATGGTGACTTTAAAGTGCTGTCCCACTGGGAGACCAGGCCACCAGCACCATGACATGATTGATATCCCACTCAGTCACATTATCCTGGCACTGAGCCAACCAGTCCTTACTCTATCCTAATAATCCTTACCCCCTAGACTTTCAGCAGCAACAGGTTCTATTAAATTGACCCAGTATCCATCCCCTTCAATACATCAACAAATGCTAAATAAGTGCATTAATATATAAGTTGGGTATTGTAGAATCAAGTAGATATATAAGTATTTTGGTCTTGAAAATGCCATGCTTTCACTGGACTGTGCAGCTTTAACCTCAAACCCGAAAGTCCTGCTCCTTGGATGTAGGCCTACTTAAAGTTGCCTAGTCCGATGGTTTTGAGTTTCTCTCATTTTCTGAGATAAACATATTAGGTTGTTCATTATAATCTACCTTACTTTGGTTTGAAGTACCTTTCATTTTAAATCGCAAACTTTTGAGATATTTGAAATGGAAACGTGCTAAATTAATTTTGCCAAGCTTGCCAAAACTCTATCACCATAGGCTTCTGCAGTAACATGTTCTATCTTTGACTCAGTAGTCCCTTCTATGTGCCGGTAAATGTTTAATAAGTGCATCCTACAAACTCGGGTTGAATAATCGAATACGCTCGGGTGGACAATTCGTTCTTTTTTTTTTAATAACCGATAAAAGTACAGCAAAATAGGATTTAAAGTATTGTATGATGGCCCAGTTTAGCTATATTTCCATTTCATTAATCTAAGTTATTCTTTTTTTGCACACGGGACGTGTATTTGTCGACTCCACTCGCGTGTTCTATTTGAAATTCGGATGACCCGAGTCGCCAGGTTCGTGTTAATCAATTACGGCCATGTTTACTATATTCTGACGCATGCGCAGAAGCGAGGGACACGGCTGAGCACGGGAATGAGCTGAAACCACCACACCGGGCTTACAGACACACAAACACACACACATCGGGATGAGAGTACTTGTCGTGCTCTACTTGTTGCCCAACCCTTTTGGTTCCCGCCGGGCGCCTGTCCATCTCCCTCGCCCCCACTGCCCTCTCAACCCAACCCCACCCCCGAGCCAACCACCACAATGCCCCCTTTGTGAGATGCAGCGTGTAAATAGGACAGCGACCGACTCTACTGGGGGAAGAGTTAGACCTATTCACCTCCACCATGATTCATCATGAGGCCATGATTCATCATGAACCAGATTCCAATAAGTATTCCTGTGTGTGGTTTAGACCTATTCATATACATACATTCATTATTATTCAATACTTAAAGAGCCAGTAACATGATTCCAATAAGTATTCCTGTGGGGAGGGGGGGGGGGAGGTTTATACCTATTCACACACATTCATTTATTATTACTCAATACTTAAATAGCCATTAACATGATTCAAATGAGTATCCCTGTGTGGTGTTTAGACCTATTCACACAGATTCATTCATTATTACTCAATACTTAAATAGCCAGTAACATGATTCCAATGAGTATCCCTGTGTGATGTTCAGACCTATTCACACACATTCATTCATCATTACTCAATACTTAAATAGCCAGTAACATGATTAAAATAAGTATCCCTGTGTGGTGTTTAGACCTATTCACACACATTCATTCATTATTACTCAATATTTAAATAGCCAGTAATGATTCCAATGAGTATCCCCGTGTGGTGTTTAGACCTATTCACACACATTCATTCATTATTACTCAATACTTAAATAGCCAGTAACAATAGTAACATGATTCCAATAAGTATTCCTGTGGGGGGAGGAGGTTTATACCTATTCACACACATTCATTCATTATTACTCAATATTTAAATAGCCAGTAACATGATTCCAATGAGTATCCCTGTGTGGTGTTTAGACCTATTCACACACATTCATTCATCATTACTCAATACTTAAATAGCCAGTAACATGATTCCAATGAGTATCCCTGTGTGGTGTTTAGACCTATTCACACACATTCATTCATTATTACTCAATACTTAAATACCCAGTAACATGATTCCAATGAGTATCCCTGTGTGATGTTTAGACCTATTCACACACATTCATTCATTATTACTCAATACTTAAATACCCAGTAACATGATTCCAATGAGTATCCCTGTGTGATGTTCAGACCTATTCACACACATTCATTCATCATTACTCAATACTTAAATAGCCAGTAACATGATTCCAATATGTATTCTTGCATGGTGGGCAACGGCGGGCAATACAAAGAACAATGGTGGCATTGTTCTAACGATGTTACAACACATCGCAAATTACGTGTAATTAAGTTAAAATTCCATCTCAAGTCCTCAAACTTGATAAAAATGACTGCTAACATGAACCATACCAAAGTATGCCATCAAAACCGATACGAAGCCGGTTGGTTTAATTGAAATGTAGAAAACTGCCGGAGCTACTCAACAAACATCGTCCCGTTGTGAGTAGATTATGCTAATTGCTGGACCCGGATGTGCTTCCTTCTCCCTGGACTACGAGTAGCCAGAGGGGAGTACCGAGGTAAAATGTAGAATAAAATCTACATAAAAGTTTTGGTTTCGAAAATGTAATGCTTTCATCAGACCATGCACATTTAATTCTTCCCACTAGCAGTGATATAAGTGGTCTCCGGGAAAAAAAAGCGGAAATGTGCATATTCTCCTATAGGTTTAGCATTATCAGGGAGTCGTGGGAAATTTCCAGAAGTCGGATTTCATATATATTGGTATATACTGATAGTGCTGGGGCGTTTGAAGTATGTATTAGTACTATAGTAGGATACGCTGATAGTGCTGCGGCATCTGCACCACATATTAGTATAAGCTGATGGTGCTGCGGGATTGAAAAATCCTGGAAATTGTGGAGATCTTTCATCCCTGCACTACTATCAAAGAGCAGATTGGTGGTGGAAATTGTCTATTACAGATTTTACTATAGATGATACTACTTAATTGAGGGGGCCAGATCTCGTCAGTGATTGGCTGCCTGTTATCGACGGGATGCAAATTCAACAGCGAAATGAGATGCCATCACCTCTGCCAATTTGGATTTCCACCACTGTGTATAACTTACAGTGTCATCAAAGGTCAGCTGTTCTCATACCATGTCTATGTGGTGTGGGAGGTTAAACATATCTTGCGTCAGTAAACGTGTATGCTTGGGCATTCTATCGACCAACTGTCTAATGGTGAAAACAAGACAATTCAAACTTATCCTTGATAGGCAGTATAAATCTTCTTCAAAAATATAAATCAGGCTGAGTTTGTGAGAAAATATTATTTTCATAGAATTCTGCTGAATACACAAAGTCTTTATTCACCAGTTACCATTCAGTGAACCTATCCATACCACAACATGCATTATTGATCAAATTTCGACATAGTGGCTTCCAGTGTTGTAGAACAAGTCCTGGAACTGCGGTGTTCTCTGTGATGGAGTGCTTAGAGCACCAGGCTTTTTTCTAGGTCAGACTCCTTTCTAATCTGAAAGTTGATGATTTGATTGCCATGCCATCAGTTCTGGCAGTTTTATGTTCACTGCGTACAGCATTACTAAAGGCCAGGTACTCTCACACCACGTCTCTGTGATGTAGGAGGTTAAAGATCCCTTGAGTCGGTAAAAGTGTAGGCACAGGCTTTCTATCGACCAACTGTCTAATGTTGAAAACAAGACGACTCAGACTTATCCGTGATAGGCAGTATAAATCTCAAATAAAACTGTTTACTAAATGAATAACAGACACCATGTGCCCGTACAGCCATTTTGTTTCTGCTGCCCATTTAATTCTAAACTGTCATATTACATGTATACTATAGCAGATCTTTGTGTTAGTACATTACAGCAGTTTGTAATATTATGGGAGCTCTGCCGTCTGAGGCCCACACATCACTAGTCTCCCCAGGTGTGTTCTGACAACTGTCTTTCAGTTCCCACCTGGCGTTACTCTCAAAAACTCATAAGGAAGAAAGGAAGACAAGTCGCACAAGATTGACAGTGAAGAAGTTGTGCTTTATTGGCATCAACTCCTGTTGACCTACTTACTACCCTCACTCCTTACCAACTGCCCCCACTGATCCTCATGACTCTTGCTGGTGTATATAAGAATCAGTGCCTACAGCCCATTGAACCTGAGTCCAATGGTTGTTGCACACAGCTCAGTGTCTTTTGAATAGATGCTGCTAGTTTGAGTTTAGAAAGGGAGTTGTCTGTTGCTAGAGAACCTAGCCAAGGGTGTCTCCCAAGAGTGCTTCTCCCAGAGTCCTAGAGTGGGGTCTGTGTGTCAGGTATAAGGAATGCAGGTGAATGGGCTCACACAGCCAGCCAATCAGACACACTCTACAGCATGGGTGGGCGACACCCTAATTGGGGGCAGCTGTCACTCAACCCCCAGCCAGGATGGCTGGGTGTGCTTGCCCATCGGCCCCATGGTAACAGGTAGTTGCAGACACTTACAATAAACATATATTAAAAATGCTCTTCCCCTCCACTTGCATTCTTTCTGGTGCATGGAGGGGACATTTCAATAATTATTAACCGTCTTTTAAGTATGAAGATCACATCACAATCTCGGTCGCTATGTGTTATCACATTTCCACATAGGTGCTTATGTCACAAAGCGAGTGGGGCACCCATTGATTCTCTGTTACATAATCCTGGTTCCCACTCCATCGCCCGAGAATAGTAATGCTCTTTGCCAACATATAAATCCGAACCGAAAATCCATATAAGTTGCCATAATATCTGTCCTTCGCGACCCCTGTGATCGGAGAACGTCTGCCATGTGCAGGTAATTTTTCAGTTTAAAAACTGTCTTTGTTTCATTTGATTGATCCTCCAATAACAGGCCACCTGTTACCTCAGGACAACATTAGTCTGGAGGCATAGTTACTAGTTGAAGGCAGGTATTATATCTAATGTAAATAACCAGTAATTGGTGGTAAGTTGCACACTTTAACTAAACAGGCAAAACATATATTATTCAACACTGTACTTTCGTCTCCTAAAGTGGGCATATTTGAGCTGTAAAATGGTTTGGCTGGATAACCCGAACATTGAACCCGGTACCACACATATTCTTAAAGCGGCACAGTCCGATGAAAGCATCACATTTTTTAAACCAAACAGCTTACCTAGATTTGTTTCTATTTCTTCAACTTAGGTATTAGTGTACTGATTAAGCATTTGTTGCTATATAGTTAATTGGATGGATGTTGGATCGTCACGTCCTGGCAACATCTAAGGTCATATCAGGGCAGGTATCGACTTGTGACAGTGCGCACTCATATCGACTTTATAGTGCTGCCCCAGTGAGAAACCAGGCCACCAGCACCATGACCTGATATCCCACTCAGTCATATTATCCTGACAACGAACCAACCAGTTCTGCTGAGTAAACTTGGTTAAAATGTCGTCTGCTGTGAGAAACTGGGCTAACATATCATTTGTTGTGAATAAGCTTGGTCAAAATGTCTCCTGTGAGAAACTTGGCTAAATATCGTCTGCTGTGAGTAAACTGGGCTAAATATTGTCTACTGTGGGTGGGAGTAAACTTGGCTAAAATATCATCAGACATGGCTAAAATGTCTAAGATTTGTCCAATGAAACTCGCCTGTTTTCAATAGATCTTGCAAAAATGCAAAACTGGTATTTTATTTAACATAAAATATTTGCTAGGACAATTTCACTACAATCTACATCAGAAACCAATGTAGGGCAATGCTTCCTGATGACAAGTACGTCATCAGGAAACATGTGGTTATAAGTACAAAGTGAGTTTAAAGTATAGGGTATATAGTGAAGGATAGGGCTGGGAGGGCCCCGACCTCACCTTCCAGTATGTAATACCCCCATCACACCAGACTAGTTCTCCCTACGTTCTTGAAAATATTGCTGAACGGGCTCAAACTGTATGTGAACCGAACGGATGTAGTAGCAACCTTTTACAGTCTTTTTACAAATGAAATGAATGTGCTAGAATGGAATGGTGCCCCAGAACTTTGAGCATGCCCACAACTTTCTGGCAGCCACATTCTATCCCGACAACAGCCCATTTTAGAACGGGGTCAGACATTTTGAGAACTACTTTGCTGTGATGGGGGTGTTAGCTGAAGTTGTGACCTGGAGTGCTGGGTCGCAGCTTCAATCCTTCCTGAGTGATTAGCGGAACTAGGAATGCTCATATTGATTTGCGCAAAGTTGGGAGCTAAATGCTAACATGTGCATATGTGTGTGTGTGTGCGTGAGTGCATTTGTAATGTTCTGAACATGTAAACCGGTGAAAGTTAACAAGACTCGGGTTTCTGTCTTTTTGTGGCCAGGTTCAATATGTGTAATTTCAAAAGTATGTGTGTATATACATCCTGCCCTCCGCCTGGGCGCGCCCAAACTCCCGGGGTGCGGCGCTTCCTAGCCAGGCGCTCAACATTATTAGGTTAGGACAAGGACTGGTTGGCTCATTGTCAGAATAATGTGACTGCGTGGGATATCAGGTCATGGTGCTGGCAACCTGTGGGGCAGCACCCAGTGGGGCAGCACTATATAGTTGCCATGAGTGCACACTACCACAAGTTGGTACCTGTCCTGATATGACCATAGATGTTGCCAGGACGCAAAACTAAACCAACCAACCAACCAACTTCCTTCATCTACTATAAGTTATAACTATCGACTATGACGACATAAGGGCTGCAGCAGCCAGACTCACTACACTGAGATAAGATTAAGACAGGAGACTGCCGCGCTCAATGGAAGCTGGTTGGCATCAAATGCACCCCGCCCCTCGCATCCTCACCCCCCCCCCCATCCCCACACACGCAAACACACCACGCCCAGCCCACCTCCAGCGGCTCATCCCCTCCCCCCTCCCCACACACACACAAACACACCACGCCCAGCCCACCTCCAGCGGCTCATCCCCCCCTCCCCACACACACAAACACAGCACTCCCAGCCCACCTCACAGCGCCTCATCCCCACCCCTCCCTCTCCCACCTAAGAATACTAGTACTAGTAGCAGAGGGAAGCTCATGTGACGGTCAAGTTGAGGTTCTGAGAGTGGCTCAGTGGCTCACTGAGTGAGTGAGTGAGTGAGTGAGTGAGTGAGTGAGTGAGTGAGGGAATAAGAGTGCGTGGGTGAGTGAGTCACATTAGAGTGCTGAGTAAGTGAGCGAATGAGTGAGTCATTAGGGGCTTGCAGCATTTTGTGAGTGGGATGGTGTGAGTGAGTGAGTGAGTGAGTGAGTGAGTTAGTGAGTGAGTGAGTGAGTGAGTGAGTGAGTGAGTAGGTGGATATGTGTCAGTGAGTGAAGCAAATTAGGGCTCTGAGAGAATGTGTGGGTGAGTGGATGAGTGTGCAAGTGAATAGGCAAGTGACAGAGTTAGTCATGATAAGGTTCTGTGTGGAATGTGTGTGAGGGAGTAAATCATATTAGGGTTATAAGAGTGGGTTGGTGGGTGAGTGAGTGAGTGAGTGTGTGCTTGTCAGGTAGCTTCCACTGCAACAATTGAAGCCTTTCCACATAGTCGTTACTGCCAGAAATCATGAAGTAGTCCTAGTATACCCCCCCCCCCCCAGCTCTTCCATATCAGCTTGTTATGCTCACAGCGAGGCCCCTGGCAGATGAATCCCTTGTTGAGCAGCTCTCAAATCTACTGTTATATATGAGCAGCTCAGAGTGACAGTAATTAAACCTGTCATTCACAGTGTGTGCTGAGCCTGTAGCATCGGCTCCCAACAGTTAATCTCACCCCGCTAAATCCTTAATGAAATCCAGCCAGACAGCTTTGCGTGTTCACTGTGGACATAGCTTGGCATATCCTAATGCGCATATTTCCCCCCCCCCCCACCTCCAAGTAGGCACACACAATACCACAAACTCATAACATAACAGTCCATTTTTAGTGTCATAGGTCACAGCTTCCTTAACATGTACTGATGTCTAATATAAAAGTGTATGTAGAACATTTTGAAGCTAACATAATTATTCCTTTTGATTACTTTTGTTGCTGTTTCTTATTTAAATGGATATATGTATCCTTAGACCTCCTTTTGAATGTTCAACTAACGATCAAGCTCGTGAATAGTTTGAATCTTACTATCAGCACTGTAGTCATTTACTGATTTTAATATTTCCATTATTATTATTATTATTATTATTAATAAAAAAAGGAAATGTACACATCTTTGTATAAGGGCCCGCAGGCCAGTATTTCTGTGCTGAAAGGGGGATAGATCTATGAGAATGTTTTATAACTTCATACAATATTACTGGTATTGGTGTGCACCAGTGCTGGGGTGTGGGCAGCCAGCTAACCCTCCCTTCTTAGCACATGACCCGTCCATTCTATCACTTATGCAGCACCGTCCCGGCCATATTGATACTCATATATTAGCCCAAGCTTACCCGACTGAAGGTCTCACCTCTCTATACCATCCTCATACACACACACACCATTCATCCCATCTCGTTGTAGATCAGCAACTCAGCGGACACGCGTGCACGCACACACACACCATTCATCCCATCTCGTTGTAGATCAGCAACTCAGCGCACACGCGTGCACACGCACACACACACCATTCATCCCATCTCGTTGTAGATCAGCAACTCAGCGCACACACGCGCACGCACACTCACACCATTCATCCCATCTCGTAGATCAGCAAGTCAGCACACATGCGCGCACGCACACACACACACCATTCATCCCATCTCGTTGTAGATCAGCAACTCAGCGCACACGCGCGCACGCACACACACACACGCACACACACACCATTCATCCCATCTCATTGTAGATGAGCAAGTCAGCGCACACGCGTGCACGCACACACACACACCATTCATCCCATCTTGTTGTAGATCAGCAACTCAGCGCACACGCGCGCACGCACACACACACACACCATTCATCCCAACCCGTTGTAGATCAGCAACTCAGCGCACACACGCGCATGCACACACACACACCATTCATCCCATCCCGTTGTAGATCAGCAACTCAGCGCACACCCACGCATGCACACACACACACCATTCATCCCATCTCGTTGTAGATCAGCAACTCAGCGCACACGCGCGCATGCACACACACACACACCATTCATCCCATCTCGTTGTAGATCAGCAACTCAGCGCACACGCGCGCACGCACACACACACACCATTCATCCCATCTCGTTGTAGATCAGCAACTCAGCGCACACGCGCGCACGCACACACACACACCATTCATCCCATCTCGTTGTAGATCAGCAACTCAGCGCACACGCGCGCATGCACACACACACACCATTCATCCCATCTCGTTGTAGATCAGCAACTCAGCGCACACGCGCGCATACACACACACACCATTCATCCCATCCCGTTGTAGATCAGCGCGCACGCACGCACATACACACACCAACACACACACACACAAAGACCACTTTACTATCCCGTTGTAGATCATCAACTCAACACACACGCACACCATTCATCCTATCCCGTTGTAGATCAGCAACTCAACACACACACACACACTCAGACATACACACACCATTCATCCCATCCCGTTGTAGATCAGGAACTCAACACACACACACACTCAGACATACACATACCATTCATCCCATCCCGTTGTAGATCAGGAACTCAACACACACACACACACCATTCATCCCATCCCGTTGTAGATCAGATCACACACACACACACAGATCACACACACACACACACACACACACACATTCCGGCGACTCTAGACGACCCACTTTACCACCAGCTCCCCTGCCTTCCCACCTGTACCCCCCCCCCCCCGACCCCTCTGACCGCCTTTTCCCGCATTTCCACCTATGCCCCCCTCCCCCCGCCCGTCCGGCCCTCATCTGACCGCCCTTCCCTGTCTTCCCACCTGTGCCATCCCCTGGTCCCCTCTGACCGCCCTTCCCTGTCTTCCCACCTGCGCCGTACCCCGGTCCCCTCTGACAGTCCTTCCCTGTCTTCCCACCTGAGCCCTCCCGGCCCTCCGCTGACCGCCCTTCCCTGCCTTCCCACCTGTGCCGTCCCCAGGTCCCCGCTGACAGTCCTTCCCACCTGTGCCATCCCGGGTCCCCTCTGACCGTCCTTCCCTGCCTTCCAACCTGTGCCGTCCCCCGGTCCCCTCTGACACCCCTTCCCTGCCTTCCCACCTGTGCCGTCCCCGGTCCCCTCTGACCGTCCTTCCCTGCCTCCCCACCTGTGCCGTCCCCCGGTCCCCTCTGACCGCCCTTCCCTGCCTTCCCACCTGTGCCGTCCCCCGGTCCCCTCTGACCGTCCTTCCCTGCCTTCCCACCTGTGCCGTCCCCCGGTCCCCTCTGACCGCCCTTCCCTGCCTTCCCACCTGTGCCGTCCCCGGTCCCCTCTGACCGTCCTTCCCTGCCTCCCCACCTGTGCCGTCCCCCGGTCCCCTCTGACCGCCCTTCCCTCCTTCCCAACTGTGCCATCCCCCGGCACCCCTGACCGCCCTTCCCTGCCTTCCCACCTGTGCCGTCCCCCGGCCCCCTCTGACCGTCCTTCTTTGCCTTCCCTCATGTGCCGTCCCCCGGTCCCCTCTGACCGTCCTTCCGTGCCTTCCCTCATGTGCCATCCCCCGGTCCCCTCTGACCGTCCTTCCCTGGCTTCCCACCTGGGCCGTCCCCCGGCCCCCTCTCACCGTCCTTCCCACATGTGCCGTACCCCGGTCCCCACTGACCGTCCTTCCCTGCCTTCCCACCTGGGCCGTCCCCCGGCCCCCTCTGACCGTCCTTCCAACCTGTGCCGTACCCCGGTCCCCACTGACCGTCCTTCCCACCTGTGCCGTACCCCGGTCCCCACTGACTGTCCTTCCCTGCCTTCCCAACTGTGCCGTACCCCGGCCCCCTCTGACTGTCCTTCCCACCTGTGCCGTACCCCGGTCCCCCCTCTGACCTGTCCTTCCTGCCTTCCCAACTGTGCCGTCCCCCGGTCCCCTCTGACCGTCCTTCCCACCTGGGCCGTACCCCGGTCCCCTCTGACCGTCCTTCCCTGCCTTCCCAACTGTGCCGTCCCCCGGTCCCCTCTGACCGCCCTTCCCTGCCTTCCCACCTGTGCCGTCCCCCGGCCCCCTCTGACCGTCCTTCTTTGCCTTCCCTCATGTGCCGTCCCCCCGGGTCCCCTCTGACCGTCCTTCCGTGCCTTCCCTCATGGGCCATCCCCCGGTCCCCTCTGACCGTCCTTCCCTGGCTTCCCACCTGGGCCGTCCCCCGGCCCCCTCTCACCGTCCTTCCCACATGTGCCGTACCCCGGTCCCCACTGACCGTCCTTCCCTGCCTTCCCACCTGGGCCGTCCCGGCCCCCTCTGACCGTCCTTCCAACCTGTGCCTACCCCGGTCCCCACTGACCGTCCTTCCCACCTGTGCCGTACCCCGGTCCCCACGACGGCCTTCCCTGCCTTCCCAACTGTGCCGTACCCCTCCCCCTCTGACTGTCCTTCCCACCTGTGCCGTACCCCGGTCCCCTCTGACCGTCCTTCCTGCCTTCCCAACTGTGCCGTACCCCGGCCCCCTCTGACTGTCCTTCCCACCTGTGCCGTACCCCGGTCCCCTCTGACCGTCCTTCCCTGCCTTCCCAACTGTGCCGTCCCCCGGCCCCCTCTGACCGTCCTTCCCACCTGGGCCGTACCCCGGTCCCCTCTGACCGTCCTTCCCTGCCCTCCCACCTGTGCCGTCCCCGGGCTCCCCGCTCCCCGCCCCACTCTCATCGCCCTTCCCCGGGCTGTGACGGCGACATCCTTAACCTTTCATCGCGTCCCGTAAACCACAACCACAACGCCCGCCCGCCTCGCCTCGCCTCGCCTCGCCTCGCCTCGCCTCGCGCATACACGGCACGCTTTACCAACTCCTCGCAGGCACCTTCGCGGTCCCGTCTCACAAACACAACGCCGCAGAGAAAGTGAACAACACCCATCAGGTTTAGGTATCCTTAGTGCAAACTGGTCACTGACACACGGGTGCCTTCTGTCCGACGCACCGGGAGAGATGGCCGAATCGATAAAGCGCAGACATCGAGTGCGGAAGATCGGGAGTTCGGTTCCCGGTTGAGTCAAACCAATGATGTAAAAAATGTATACTTGTCATTTCCTAGCCTGGTGCTCCGCATAAATAGGATAGGGAAAGGACTGGTTAGCTCAGTGTCATGATGTGACTGAGTGGGATATCGGGTCATGGTGACAGCAGCCTGATTCCCCAGTGGGGCAGCACTATAAAGTTGCCATGAGTGTGCACTGTCACCAGCCGGTACCCATCTTGATATGACCTTAGCTGTTACCAGGACGTAAAACTCCAACAACCAACCAATCTTCTCGGCGCAAATGACAATAATGGCATATGAATCGAGCGAAAAATAGTTCAACGGTGACTCAAAAACTAACTCTATAGTGACACTATTAGTATTACCACATGAATCTAGCAAAATATAGTTCCACAGTTACTCAAAAAGCAACTCTATAATGGCACTACATGAATTGAGCAAAATATAGTTCGACAGTTACTTAAAAAACAACTCTATAATGGCACAAGTAACATGAATCCAGCAAAATATAGTTCCATTGCGATTCAAAAACTAACTACAATGACACTAGTACCATATGAATATAGTTTGCCATTTGACATTACGCTGCCCACACACTCGAGCTATTACATATACATATGCAAATTGGCGTCTTTATATAACAGCATTGATTCATTTCTAAATTTGTTATTCTAGATGAAGACTGGCAATTTATTAATATCTAACAATAGCTAATTAATCTATTAATAATAATAATAATAATATTTAAAATAATTGTTGACAAATAATTCTAAATTGGAGATTTTTTAGCTTGCTTAGATTTCGAGAGTGTGCGTATATGTATGTTGTACCTACATAGCCACAGACTCGAACACCCATTCTACATGTTGATGATTGTGTGTCTGTTGGTGATTGTGTGTCTGTTGGTGATTGTGTCTGTTGGTGATTATGTGCCAGCTAGTGATTGTCTATTGGTGTTTGTGTGTCTGTTGGTGAGTGTATGTCTGTTGATGATTGTGTCTGTTGGTGATTATGTGCCAGCTAGTGATTGTGTCTATTGGTGATTTTGTGTTGGTGATTGTGTCTGTTGGTGATTGTGTGTATGTTGGTGAGTGTATGTCTGTTGATGATTGTGTCTGTTGGTGATTATGTGCCAGCTAGTGATTGTGTCTATTGGAGATTTTGTGTTGGTGATTGTGTCTGTTGGTGATTGTGTGTATGTTGGTGAGTGTATGTCTGTTGATGATTGTGTCTGTTGGTGATTATGTGCCAGCTAGTGATTGTGTCTATTGGAGATTTTGTGTTGGTGATTGTGTCTGTTGGTGATTGTGTGTCTGTTGGTGAGTGTACGTCTGTTGATTATTGTGTCCATTGGTGATTATGTGCAAGCCAGTGATTGTGTAGATTGGTGATTTGTGTTCATGATTGTGTCTGTTGGTGATTGTATGTCTGTTGGTGAGTGTACGTATGTTGATCATTGTGTGTGTTGGTGATTATGTGCCAGCTAGTGATTGTGTCTATTGGTGATTTTGTGTTGGTGATTGTGTCTGTTGGTGAGTGTGTGTCTGTTGGTGAGTGTATGTCTGTTGATGATTGTGTCTGTTGGTGATTGTGTCTGTAGGTGATTGTCTCTGTAGGTGATTGTCTCTGTTGGTGATTGTGTCTGTTGGTGAGTGTGTGTCTGTTGGTGAGTGTATGTCTGTTGGTGAGTGTATGTCTGTTGATGATTGTGTCTGTTGGTGACTGTGTCTGTAGGTGATGTTGAGCCGGTTCCTTATCCAAATACGAGCAGCTGATACAAAGTCCCTAGTTGACCTCAGGCCAACGCAGGGGTTCGTTTGACTAACAGCTCCATACCTACAGGCAACATTGTTTGTGCATGTTTGCTTGCTTTATTTGTTGGGGCTTAGGGCTTGGCAGCATCTAAGGTCATATCAGAAGGGTACCAAGCTGTTACAGTGCACACTCATGGTGACTTTATAGTGCTGTTTGACTGGGAGGCTGCACGGCCGCCATCATTACTTGATATTCCACTGTCACATCAGGATGGTCACCTGGAATATGGCCTTTGCTGCCGACACCATCACCAATCAATCAATCAATCAATCAATCAAACAAGAAAACAAGCAAGCAGTATTCACATACTGAGCAAACCAGCCCGTGTTAAAACATGCTGAATGCCAGGCTACGTGGCGTCAAGTATTATTAGTCATTGCTTTGACTCAGTCGGGATTCGAACCTATGACCTTGAACATGGAAAGTCAGTGGTCTTAACAATAAAGCCATCCCGTCCTGTCTTAAGTGTGTCCACGACAACTAATACATACACATATAAACCCACATTTTTAATATATGCTTAAATGGAGTACATGTCATATATAATACATCATATCACACCCGCCAATCTAGCCTCCTGAATATAATGGTCAAGTAAATTGTCAAGAAGAAAAAAGGACAACAGAAAACAAAAATCAATATAACATTACAAGCTTTAATGCTCTGCCTACGGGTCTACTGACGCAGTGTTTTAATAGTGAAATTGCTATCCCTTAACAAAATATTATAAAAGAAATCCAAAAATAAGTGTAATGCGGATTTGAAAGAAGTGCACCTGTTGTTTGGAACTCACACTATATTTAGCCAAGATTAATTCTTATTTACGTCAAGCTCTTCACAATGAAAAACAACAACCCAGAGACGCAAGGAATAAAACGATATAGTAAATAAGGTTAAATTTAAGAAAAACAAACCAAAAAACCCTCCTGTGGTATTTGCTTTAAAAGAAAAGTTTAAAACGGTGTTGGATATACAAATAATTGGGAGGTGGGTCATAGCGCTTTGTGTCTTTGCTTTAAAATAGGCCTACAGGTTCGGTTTTATACGGACACATGGTTAGTAATATTGCATCAGCACAACACACACGTCACCGTACCTTAAGACACCATGCATGTGATCATGCCTCAGGTGGTCCCGTTTCACTAATATTAATACTGAAATCGCAAACACGCCTGACAAAACAGCCCATGGTGTGTGCTTTAAAAAAAAAGAAGTTGTAAACAGTGTTGGATATACAAATAATAATTGGATTGGGGGGGGGGGGTGATGGTGCTTTCTATCTTTGCTTTAAAAAAGGCCAACAGTTTCGGTTGTATACAGACTCATGGTTAGTAATATTGTTATCACCATAACACGCTCATGTCATCACACCTTAAGGCACCATGCTTGTGATCATGCCTCAGGTGGTCCCTTTTCACTAACACTCAAATCGCAAACACGCCTGACAAAACAGTCCATGGTGTGTGCTTTAAAAATGTTATTAACGTTGTTGAATATATACAAATAGTAATTGGAAGGGAGGTGATAGTGCTCTCTGTTTTTGCTTTAAAAGAGGCCTACCGTTTCGGTTTTATACGGACACATGGTTAGTAATATCGCATCACCACAACACACTCGTCACCACACCTTAAGACACCATGCTTGTGATCCACGCCTCGGGTGGTCCCGTTTCAAATTTTTTTTGTAAATATAGTTTATTCATTGAATAAAGTCTTTTGTCAGCGCTGTGGCACTGGTCTTCCAGCCATGTGACAATACAGTTATTTACAATATATGCAGCTAGCCCAAATCAGCTGAAATAACAATATCAAACATTCAAAGACTTACATATGGTATAGTTTGACAATTCAAATACAAAAATAGCAGTTATATGTTGTATTCCTACACACTTGATACATACATGTGTATTGATTAGACCTTTACATTACGGAGTGGTTAGGTGCATAGTTTTCCTTCATAGGTTCTACTAAATTGCAAAACTATCATGTTGTTGGAGTTAACATTTTGAGATGGAGTGAGTGTTAGTAGAATGGTTTGTTTATTCTGTTAGATAGAGTGTGGCTAGCTTATAGGGTTATGCTTAAAAGGTTAATACCTCAGGTGTGTTTTTTAAAACGTACAAGTTTTGAACATGCACAAAACTGAGAATGGATGCCGCCGGACTGACGACTACGGTTCTTGTCCGGTTTGAGTTCATCCGGTGGCCCTCGCAACACTTTGACACATTTTAATACATTTTGATACTTATCACCACCGGACTAGACACTTCTGTCCGTTGCTCAATCCGGTGAGGTGTGGCCCAGTACACTCAAATCGTAAACCCGCCCGACAAACGACCCACCAACACACCCGACTTGCTTCTGCGACATACATTTTCACACACCGCCTTTCAGAGTGACTTTGGCGCTGAGGCAGCTTCTCGCACAGAGCATTGTGGCGTGCGTGCGTGCGTGCGTGCGTGCGTGCGTGCGTGCGTGCGTGTGTGTGTGTGTGTGTGCGTGTGTGTGTGTGTGACGGCGCAAAGTGTCGGCGAATTGTTTGTAGAGCAGCGCGGGCACAGCTGTAGGCGCCGGAAGTGGCTCAGACCTGATGCGGACAGGCGAAAACAAACACTTTAAAGACGCATGCACGTCGCCGGCAGGGTCAGCGCGCTGGTCAGGTGAAGTGCACCTCGTGTGTGTGTGTCAGTGTGTGTGCGTGTGTGTGCATGTGTGTGTGTGGTAGTGACAAGTATCAATTTTATAAGTCATCGGTTTGACTCGGCTCGGAATCGAACTCCCGACCTTCCGCATGGGAAGCATGCACTCTACCGATTCAGCCAGCGCGTTCGGTTTGTGGAGGCATGTGCTAGGTGTGTGAATGCAGCATGTGTTGGCGTGTATGTGTGCACGTGCACATGTGGAGTTATGCATCCGCGTGGCTGCGCGCGCGGGTGTGTTGTGTGTGTGTGCGTTTGTATATATATGCAGGCATGTGTGTTGGATCTGGGTGTGTGTGTATGTGTGGAGGAGGGTGCTGGTATGCCGGGGGGACGTCTCGTTGGTGTGTGCTACTTGTCACCATCCCCCAAAACACCCAAACAGAACAAAGTACTAATCAAATCAGTCATCCAGATTCATAGTAATGACCGTCCTATTACTACTACTATTAATATTATTAATATTGTTAATGTTAATATCGTAAATGTTGTAAATGTTGTAAATGTAAACCTTGTAAATATGAAAGTTAATATTGTTATTATTAATAGTAGTAATATTATTAATAGTACTAATATTATTAATAGTAGTAATAGTAGTTATAGTAGCAATAGTAGTTATAGTAGCAATAGTAGTTATAGTGGTTATAGTAGTAATAGTAGCAATAGTAGGTATAATATAGCAATAGTAGTTATAGTAGCAATAGTATTTATAGTAGTAATAGTAGTTATAGTAGTAATAGTAGTTATAGTAGTAATAGTAGTAATAGTAGCAATAGTAGCTATAGTAGTAATGTAGTACTAGTAGTAATGTAGTACTAGTAGTAATAGTAGTAACAGTAGTAATAGTAATAGTAGTAATAGTATTTATAGTAGTAATAGTAGTAATAGTAGCTATAGTAGTAATAGTAGTAATATTAGTAATAGTAGCCATAATAGGTATAGTAGTAATAGTAGTAATAATAGTAATAGTACTAGTAGTAATAGTAGTAATAATAGTCATAGAAGTACTATTAGTAATATTAGTAATAGTAGTAATAGTAGCTATAGCAGTAATAGTAGTAATAGTAGCAATAGTAGTAATAGTAGCAATAGTAGTAATAGTAGTAATAACAGTACTAGTAGTTATAGTAGTAATAGTAGCAATAGTAGTTATAGTAGCAATAATAGTTATATTAGTTATAGTAGTAATAGTAGTAATAGTAGTAATAGTAGCAAGAGTAATAGTAGCAGTAGTAGTACTGGCACTAGTAGTAGTAGCAGTACTAACATTAGTAATAACAATAACAATAATAGCACCAATAATACTATATTACTTCAACTTCCAATAAGAGGACGGGATTGTGGTGGAAATCATCTATTAGTGGCAAAGGCAAACTTTACAGCCATTACTTTATTAAATTACATATTCAAATACTCAGACGGCGCAAACTGATCAAAACAAAACAACACTCATATATAAAAGATATTAAATGACCTGATGGCGACTAGAGCACTCTGTGAGCTCATCCATCAACTTGTTGAGTATTTCACTCCCTGTGTTAGTTTATAGTGCAGTACAACTCGACTGGGCAAGATAAATTGAATAGAATAAAAGGTGAGTAATTGACCCACTATTCGCATTAGTATCCACTTGATGCGCGAATCAATCGGGCAATAAAAAAAACCTTATTTTTCAAATGCACACAAAGAAATATGAAGGAAAAAAATGAAACAGCCCCTGGGAAATATACTGAGTGTGATGATGGTACTGAGTGTGGGGTTGTAGGTGGTAGTTTGTGGTGGTGGTGGTGGTGGTGGTGGTGGTGGTGGTGGCGGCGGCGGCGGCGGCGGCGGCGGCGGCGGCGGCGGTGGCGGCGGTGGCGACGGTTGTGGTGGTGCTGGTGGTGGAGGTGGTGGTAGGACACCTGGGCCCATATGTATGAGCCTGGGTTAGTGGTCGTAACCCTGGGTCGTGCGGATTTCCCGGGTTAGAGGCGAAAACTGCGTATGTATGTGCCAGAGTTAAACTAACTCGGGGAGCGTAAAGTCGCCTGCACTAACCCCAAGCGAAAGCAGGGTTAAAGGTAGGGTTAGGCGCCGATTATGAGCAAATCTATTGAATGCGATCATATTTAACAGAATTACATACGCAATAAGTGAAATTTGATCAATTTAACCTTAAATTCGAAGCGTTATTAAGGCTACTGCTGCATTGGCGGCGATATTAATAGTTATATTTTCAAATCGACGAACGTACAGTAAACAAACCGCCGCCGCCGCCGCCAGTATGGAAAGCGACATCGATGCGGCGACGGCGGCGATTTGTTTACTTTACTTTCGCAGAGGGATTTCCCAAATCTATAAATAACTGAAACGTTAGCTAACCCACGCGCGCTTTGGACTCATACATCCCCCGTGACACATTTGGAACCTGGGGTTAGCTAACCCGGCACCCTCCTTTAACCCCGGTCCGTTAAAAATTGGCTCATACATATGGGCCCAGGGGCCGTATGCACGAATCGGTGTTAGGCTTAGCCGGAGTTAAGGATCTAGCCGTGGTTAGCTACCTCAGGGGAGCGGGGGGTTGGAGAAATATGTGAATCGGTATGCACCAATGTCTTAGCCGCCGCGGATAGCTAACCGTAAGTTTATTTATAGATTTGGGAATTCCCTCGAGTCGACAATATGAATAATGCCGCCAAAGCGGCACCGGCGTTAATATCGGTTCGATTTTATGGTTAATTTGAATAAATTTAACTTATTGCGTATGTAAATCTGTCAAATATGATCGCATTGAATAGATTTGGTTATAATATATTTCCGCCGATTCGGCGGCGATGGGGGCGGCCATGTTTAGTTGACGTTGGACAGTATGGATATCGACGTCACTGCGGCGGCAGCGATTTGTTTACTTTACATTCGTCGATTCGACAATATGCATAATGCCGCCAATGTGGCGGCAGCGTTAATATCGGTTCGAATTTAGGGTTAAATTGATAAAATTTCACTTATGGCATATGTAATTATGTTAAATATGATAGCATTGAATAGATTTAGACCCACACACGCACACTAACCGGCACGGCTAGCAGTTATACGTGATTTGAAACTGGGGTAGCTTAGCCTAGGCTAAATTTTGCGGTTAGCGCTAACACCGATTCATGCATACCGATTTCTCACATTTAGCCGTGTGGAGCTAGCCTAGCCGCGGTTACGGCCCTAACCCCGATTCGTGCATACGGCCCCTGGGGCTGTATGCATGAATCGGAGTTAGCGCTCTAACCTCGGCTAGGGTAGCTCCACCCGGCTAAAGTTGGAAAATCAGCATGCATGAGCCGGTGCCAGCACTAACCGCCGACCGTAGCCTAGGCTAAGTTAACCTGACTACAAGTCAGGTTTAACTGCTAGCCACGTCGGTTAGTGTGCGTGTGAGGGTCTCAATCTATTCAATGCTGTCATATTTAACAGAATTACACACGCAATAAGTGAAATTTTATCAATTTAACCCTAAATGCGAAGCCTGTATGCAGGAGTCGGTGGTAGCGGCTTTTGGTGTTACAGCCTATTACCGGGTAGCTATCGCCGACGTCAGGAACTGTGTCAAGTGGTATGCAGGAGCACGTAACACTTTGATTATAGCTACACGTGAAGTTATTTATAGATTCGGGAAATCCCTCTGCGTTTGAAGTCATATATTAGGCTCAAATCTATTAAATGCTATCATATTTAACAGAATTACATACGCAATAAGTGAAATTTGATCAATTTAACCCTAAATTCGAACCGTTATTAACGCTTCCACCGCATTGGCGGCGATATTAATATTGTCGAATCGACGAGTGTAAAGTAAACAAATCGCCGCCGCCGCGACGTCGATATCCATACTGGCATAACGCCGGCAAAAATATTTTAGGCCCAAATCTATTCAATGCGATCATATTTAACAGAATTACACACTCAAATCGTGACACTTCATTAAATCAACCGTAAATTCGAAGCGATATTAATGCTGCCACCACAACGGCGGCGATATTAATATTTTCGAATCGACGAATGCAAGCAACCACTGCCACCGCCAGTATGGAAAGCGACGTCGATGCGGCGGCGGCGACGGCGATTTGTTTACTTTACGTTCGTCGATTTGAAAATATAAATATTAATATTGCCGCCGTTGCGGCGGCAGTGTTAATATTGCTTCGAATTTAGGGTTAATTTCATGAAATTTCACTTATTGCGTATGTAATTCTGTTAAATATGACAGCATTGAATAGATTTGGGCCTAATGCACTCGCTATACCTCCTATTTTCCAGGGGTAACGTAACACTGGTTAAGCTTTTGGTGTTAGGCCTATCACCGACTCGTGCATACCACTTTTCGACGCTACCCGGGGGATTCCCGCCTATCACCGTTTTCGCTCACTACCACCGACTCCTGCATACGGGCCCTGGTCGACAACATGAATATATATATTTATAGTGTAGTTTGTTTGTTTGTTTGTTGTTGTTTTACGTCCTAGCAACATCCAAGGTCATATCAGGACGGGTATAGTGTAGTAGTCAGTAACGAAACTATCCTGATACTGAGCTAACCAGTCCTTGGTCTATCCTAGTAATGCCAAGCGCCAGGCTAGGTAACGACAAGTATACATTTTGTAAGTCATTCATCTGACTCGACGGTGAACTCCCAACTTTCGGACCACCCGTCCTGATATGACCTTAGATGTTGCTAGGACATAAACCAACAACAAACAAACAAACACATCCAACCTTCCACACGGGAAGTCTGCACTCTTACCGATTCAGCCAGCACCTCCGGTAAAGTCAGTCCCTATCCTGGTTATGACTTCAGATGTTGTTAGAATTTAAAACACCAAACAAACCCTGTGTTGCCTGTATGCTAAGTGCCAGACAAGATAATGAATAGCCAATGAGAAGCAGCGAAGGCACAGATTTACAAGGTCATGAATTCTGATATCGTATTGAATGTCTAGTAATACATGCAGCACATGGATGTTCCCGATGGTTGGTTGGTTGTTGGAGTTTTACATCCTGGCAACATCAAAGGCCATATCAGGAAGGGTACCGACTTGTGACAGTGCGCACTCATGGCGACTTTATACTACTGCCCCACTGGGAAATCAGGCTGCTGCCACCATGACTCGATATCCAACTCAGTCACATTATCCTGACAATGAGTTCACCAGTCCTTGCCCTATCCTATTAATGTCAAGTGCCATCCTAAGAAGTGACAAGTATCAATTATAAAGTCATTGGTTTGACTCGTCTGGGAACTAAACTCCCGACCTTCCGCACATGAAACCCATGCTCTACCGATTAGGCCACCGCGCCCCGATGAATGTTCCCTATAACCATATTTTCATATTACCCAGATGGGAAATTTCATCATTTTCAGTTGTGAAGTATAGTATTAATAAATACCTAGGGAATAAGCTAAAATTGGACATTCGCAGACAATCAATACCTACTTTATTGTCCAATATGTTCTGGGGTAGTATGCTGGTCATGATCATCAGTAAATCATCTTCAAAGCTATTGATGCAAAGAATCCTAATTGAGATATGCAATAATGTTAGCTTAATAACAGGTTAATTTTGTTGCTCATTTCGTGTGGAACTTGTCGTTTGTTTGCTGGTAAACCGGTATCATACCGCAGCGGTACAGGATCGGCACCGTGTGGGGTTTAATGGCGGTTATAAAACACATTAATGTTTAACTAATCCGGACCGTGAGTGAGCCGTGACTACACGCCTGACGCCGAGCACACCAGCCTTAATTAGCCTTAATTAGAAATGTGTCAGCACAGGGCCACGTTCAAGGTACGCCTCGGAGGCGCCTCGTAGATATTCCGGATGTCATGCTAGTCTGAACGACTTTAGCTCTCGGGTGCCTCAAAAAATGGTGGCCCCCATTGGGTGTACCCATTTACCATTGAAAAGAACAGCTCTGATTGGCTGAAACCACTGAAGTAGACTCGGAGGTGCACGCTGAACGCAAATAGGCCAAAAAGATCTCAGGCGTACCCTGAACACGGCCCAGGGAGCACCAAAGAGAGAACGATCTAGAGGCTGCTCTAAGATGGTCCCCAAGACAGCTTTCAAGATGGTCCCCAAGATGGCTTTCAAGATGCTCCCCAAGACGGCTTATAACATGGTCCCCGCGACGGCTTATAAGACGGTCCCTGAGACGGCTTATAAGATGGTCCCCGAGACGGCTTTCAAGATGATCCCCAAGATGGCTTTCAAGACTGTTGCTAGGACAGCTTAGTCCATAAGACGACTTTTAAGACGTTCCTCAAGATGGCTTCCAAGACAGTCCCAAAGATGACATTCAATACAGCCTGGACTATGGCGAAAATTGCTTTCAAGACGGCTTCCAAGATAATCCATAAGAGTGCTTTCAATATGGCTCTGCAAAATGGCTTTCAAAACGATCCCTAAGACGGCTTTCAAGACTGCCTCCCAACATGGCTTTCAAGACTGCCTTTCAAGATAGTTTCCAAGACGATCCCCAAGACAGCTTCCAAGATGGTCCCCAAGAAGGCTTTCAATACGGCTCTGCAAGATGGCTTTCAAGATAGCTTTCAAGATGTCTTTCAATATGGCTTTGCAAAAAGGCTTTCGATACTGCTTCCCAAGACAGCTTTCTGGACAGCCACCAAAGACAGCTTTCAAGATCGACTCTAATACCAGGATGGCCTCTAAGATGGCTTACAAGCTGACCTCAAAGATTGCATTCAGGACGCCTCCCAAGACCGCTCCCAAGACCACCACACATTGCACAGGGTTGGCACATGAGGGATCGGATCGATCAGGGCACCCCTCACTTACCTGCCTTCAACATCCCCCCGATCTCCCCACACATCGCCATACACCCTTCCACAGCCTCATCTAACCAGACAAGTCCCCCCCCCCCCCTCCCCACTCCCACACGGATATAACCACGCCCTCACACACTAGATAACCCACCCTAACACCATGGACACACCCTCACCGACTAGATAATTCCCCCGCCCCCCAACACGGACAGACACTCGCCAACTAGATAACCACCCCTACACCACACGGACACCCTCACCGACTAGATAACTCAACCCAACACCACACAACATCACCATCACTGACTAGATAACTAAACCCAACATCACACGTCACCATCATCGACTAGATAATCCAACCCAACACCACACCACCACACCCTCACCGACTAGATAACCCAAAACCACATGGATACACCCTCACCCTCACCGACTAGATAACCACGCCTACACCACACGGACACCCTCACTGACTAGATAACCCAACCTAACACCACACAACCACACAACCACACTGACTAGATAACCCAACCTAACACCACACAACCACACCCTCACTGACTAGATAACCCACCCCCCCAACACAACCTCACCCTCACCAACTAGATAACCCAACCCAACAGCACACCAGACCCTCACCAACTAGATAACCCAACCCAACACCACACAACCACACCTTCACCGACTGGATAGCCCAACCCAACACCACACAACTACACCATCACCATCTAGATAACCTACACCTCCAACACCACATGGACACACCCACACCCTCACCAACTAAATAACCCACACCCCCAACACCGCATGGACACAACCTCACCCTCACCGACTAGATAACCCCAACCCCACATGACCACACAGACACAACATCACCATCATGGACTAGATAACCCACCCCAAAACCACACAGACTAGATAACCCCAACACCACACGGACATAACCGACTAGATAACCCAACCCAATACCACACAACCACACCCTCACCGACTAGATAACCCACACCCCCAACACCACATGGACACAACCTCACCCTCACCGACTAGATAACCCCAACACCACATGGACATAACTTGACCATCACCGACTAGATAACCCACCCCAACACCACACAACCACACCCTCACCGACTAGATAACCCACACAGACACATCCACTCCCTCACCCGCTAGATAACCCACACACGCCAACACTACACTGACTCACCCACACCCTCAGCTGACCTCATAACCCCCACCCCAGTCCCTACCCTCCCACACAAATAACCTCACAGCCTCATCTGACCTTATAAACCACCATCCTCCCACACGACAAAACCACAACCCCCACCTGACCAGATCAATCCCCACACCGCACCCAGCCCCCTGCACCCCCCCCCCCCCCCAACCGATACACCCACAGCGTCAGCCGGCCCCTTACTTCCGCCGGCCCCTCACTTCCACCATTCCCTCTTCTCCCCGCTCCTCCCCTTCCTTCACAACCCCCCTCTCCCTCCCCTTCCCTTCCATCCCTCTCCCTCCCCTCCCCTCTCCTCACCCTTCTCTCCCCTCCTTCCACCCCAACCCACCATCCGCTCCCGATACACCCATAGCACCAGCCGACCCGTCACACCCCTCCCTTCCCTCCCCCCCCCACCACCTCACCCACCCACCATTCCGCTGAAACATTCAGAAGCCCGGAATGAGATGCGGATTGATCGTGTACACTAAGAGACCCTGGGACTGGGTACAGAAACATAACCACAACAAAAAGGGCTGCGCGAGTGTTGGAGCGGGAACCAACCGGCCCATGACGAGTGGCCTCTGGAGGCAACAGTCCTGGTGGAATCAATACGGTCATTTCACCATCACTCAGCCACCATCTAAATGTCCAGTCACTGCGCATGCGTTGTTCCTACTTCCGGCGTATTACTGCTGCTGTGGACGAGCAGGGGATGCCACGAAGTAAAAATAAACAAAAAACCCAAAACCAGTCAGTCACATAATCAAAAACTAGCAGCTGTTTGTTGTAAATTTTGTTACTGGATTTGTAGTTGGGTGGGTGGGTGGGGGGGGGGGGGGAGTTCAATCGCGGACAATTGGGCTTCCTCATTTCACTGCACCCCGCCTCATCCTATCCTAGTAAGGCTGAGTGGCAGGCAGGTAACGTTAGTTTGTTTGTTGTTGTTTTACATCCTAGCAACATCTAAGGTCATATCAGGACGGGTACCGACTTGTGACAGTGCACACTCATGGCGACTTGATAGTGCTGCCCCACTTGGAGACCAGGCTGGCAGCATATTATCCTGACACTGAGCCAACTAGTCCTTGCCCTATCCTAATAATGCAGAGCGCCAGGCTAGGATGCGACAAGTATCAATTTTCAAGTCATTGGTTTGACTCAACCAGGGTTCGAACCCACGATCCCATGGTCTACCAACACGGGAGACAGACGCTCTAACTCATTCGGCCATCCCATCTGGTTGATTTAGCGAGGGTCTGAATCTCATGACCTGCTGAAAAGGAAAGCGGGCGCTCAACTCATTGAGTCACACCATCTTGTCAATTCAGCTGACTTTGTAAACAGCACTAGTACCGTTCAGCACTACAAAAACAACATAAAAACACCCCAAAGCACCACCCACCAGAATGCCATGTGTGTGCCAGAGTGCACTTGTCTGGCCATAAAGGCGCTGTACCACGCATGCGCGGTCTGGGTGAGGAATTTTTGTTGTTGTGGCCAGTTTTGTTATCTTTTTGCTATCAGTCGCCGTATGCCATCTGAGAATAACGAGGTCTGCTATTTACGGTGCTATAAGGTGGGAAGGCGGCCGATAAGTGGTATTTGCCGTGACACAGGTGATCAGACCTGGGTGGTGAACCCTCCCCCACACCCTCCCTCCAACGCTCACTCACCAACAGATATACCACACACCCCAACGCACTGCACTAACACACTTTAACTGTTATTGTTGAAATAGGGGCACGTGCAGAAAGATTAAAGCTGCATAATCCATGCACTAACAGGCTTCAACTGTCATTATTGAAAGAGAGGCACGTGCAGAAAGTTTAAAGCTGCATAATCCATGCACTAACAGGCTTCAACTGTCATTATTGAAAGAGAGGCATGTGCAGAAAGATTAAAGCTGCATAATCCATGCACTAACAGGCTTCAACTGTTATTGTTGAAAGAGAGGCACATGCAGAAAGATTAAAGCTGCATAATCCAAGCACTAGTACGCTTCAACTGTTATTGTTGAAAGAGGCACGTGCAGAAAGTTTAAAGCTGCATAATCCATGCACTAACAGGCTTCAACTGTCATTATTGAAAGAGAGGCATGTGCAGAAAGATTAAAGCTGCATAATCCATGCACTAACAGGCTTCAACTGTTATTGTTGAAAGAGAGGCACATGCAGAAAGATTAAAGCTGCATAATCCAAGCACTAGTACGCTTCAACTGTTATTGTTGAAAGAGAGGCACGTGCAGAAAGATTAAAGCTGCATAATCCATGCACTAACAGGCTTCAACTGTTATTGTTGAAAGAGAGGCACATGCAGAAAGATTAAAGCTGCATAATCCAAGCACTAGTACGCTTCAACTGTTATTGTTGAAAGAGAGGCACGTGCAGAAAGATTAAAGCTGCATAATCCATGCAACACAACAAAAAACCAAAAACAAACACACAACAGGCTTCAATGTTATTGTTGAAAAGCAATGCAGAAGATTAAAGCTGCATAATCCAAGCACTAGTACGCTTCAACTGTTATTGTTGAAAGAGAGGCACGTGCAGAAAGATTAAAGCTGCATAATCCATGCACTAACAGGCTTCAACTGTTATTGTTGAAAGAGAGGCACGTGCAGAAAGATTAAAGCTGCATAATCCATGCACTAACAGGCTTCAACTGTTATTGTTGAAAAGAGCACATGCAGAAAGATTAAAGCTGCATAATCCAAGCACTAGTACGCTTCAACTGTTATTGTTGAACGAGAGGCACGTGCAGAAAGATTAAAGCTGCATAATCCATGCACTAACAGGCTTCAACTGTTATTGTTGAAAGAGAGGCACGTGCAGAAAGATTAAAGCTGCATAATCCATGCACTAACACTTCAACTGTTATTGTTGAAAGAGAGGCACATGCAGAAAGATTAAAGCTGCATAATCCATGCACTAACAGGCTTCAACTGTTATTGTTGAAAGAGAGGCACGTGCAGAAAGATTAAAGCTGCATAATCCATGCACTAACAGGCTTCAACTGTTATTGTTGAAAGAGAGGCACGTGCAGAAAGATTAAAGCTGCATAATCCAAGCACTAGTACGCTTCAACTGTTATTGTTGAAAGAGAGGCACGTGCAGAAAGATTAAAGCTGCATAATCCAAGCACTAGTACACTTCAACTGTTATTGTTGAAAGAGAGGCACATGCAGAAAGATTAAAGCTGCATAATCCATGCACTAACAGGCTTCAACTGTTATTGTTGAAAGAGAGGCACGTGCAGAAAGATTAAAGCTGCATAATCCATGCACTAACAGGCTTCAACTGTTATTGTTGAAAGAGAGGCACATGCAGAAAGATTAAAGCTGCATAATCCATGCACTAACAGGCTTCAACTGTCATTATTGAAAGAGAGGCATGTGCAGAAAGATTAAAGATGCATAATCCATGCCAACTATCTTACTTTAGTTCAAAGTAACTGACTTTTCAATGACTAACTTTGGAGATATTTGAAGCGCAACATTTATTTTGGTGTAACACCAACAGGTTCTATTAAATTGACTTTTATGAAGCAACAAATACTTAATAAGTGCACCTATAGCTAAGTTAGAAATATAGAATATAATCTCGGTAAGTGCTTTGGTTTTAATACAAATTGATGCTTTCATCAGTTTTAATGCTATATATATATACAAACATCACGGTGATGGGTGATTATTCGGGATTTGGGTTACTTGCACACCTTGCTGGCTTCATCATATAAATAAGGTGCATTCAAGGGTAAGCATTCTTTTCTTTGTAGCTATGCGGAGGGTTACTATATAGCCTCTGCTACAAATGAGGAAACCCTCTTACTTGTTTGTTTATTGAGGTTCAACATCCTAGCAACATGTAAGGTCACATCAGGGCAGGTGCCGACTTGTGACGATGTTCATTCATGGCAATTCTATAGTGCTGCCTCACTGGGAGGCCCTGTAGCTGGTCATCATCATCATCATCATCATCATCATCATCATCATCATCATCATCATCATGCTGTCGGTCGCGATGCGACAAAGACTGGTTTCATTACTTGACTGCCGCCCCCCATTTACATTTCATGAAAGCTGCCATGCCGTCCAATACTGGGGAAACACATGATAGATGGAATGACATGTAGGCTGTAAGGGTTGGGACAGGTGGCAATAGCAGTAGACAGTAAGTACCTAATGCGTTGCGTTGACCGACCAGACAACAAAGATAAACCACCTTGAGGGTTATATCTGCTGACCAGATGTTGCCGGTGCACACTGGTCATTATCGGCTTAATGCAAGGCGCTAACTGGACCGACTACTCTCTACTGACACCTGCCTAAAGCCTAGGCCACACCTACCCGGATCAGGGGCCGGACGAGCCCAGGGCCGTGATCCGGCGTGGTCCGTGGTGATCCGGCGTGATCTGTGGCTCAACCGTGGCTGGTCCTTGGTGATCCTTGGTGATCCTTGGCTGGTCCGGCCTCATCCGGGGTCTGCCCAGGATGTTTTAAAGTGTTTAAAACATCTGGGGTGATCCGGGGCGATCCGAGAAATATTGCAATCCGGGGTTACCTGTCATCATCCGTGTGTGATCCGTGACTCATCTGGGTAGTATGTGTGTTGTCCGAGGGTCGTCCGTGTCTCGTCCGTCGCAGTCCGGCCCATTTTATACTCTGGGCTATCCAGGAGTAGTCCGGGGGTCATCCGGGGCTGACCCGGGACTACACCGGGTAGTCCGGGGGTTGTCCATGCTGTGGTCCGTGGGTAGACCGTGGCTTGTCTGGGTAGGTGTGAGGACAAGGCAAAAATAACAAAAAATAGCGATTTTATCTTGGGCTCTCCGGGATAGTCCCGGGTCAGGTGATGGGTATGCATACATATATGTATGCATGCATACATATATGTACGTGCAGTGTTACTATATGCTTCACCCACTCCTGGCCTCATCGGAGCTTGGCAAGAACTGGATGACCACCATCTGTGGTATCGCAGAAATGATGTATTAGCCAATCAATTAGTGCAAGCGAAAACGGAATGATGCATCGAATTAATTGGTGTTGTACTTGAGCACTTTCATTTACAGGGATAACAGTTGCCTCCAGCAACAACAAACAGGCGGACATCCAAATTCCGGTTAATTTGACAGTGCTGAGCGCCCAATACCCGAAACCAAATTCTGAAATATGCCCAAAATGGAAAATTTCGTATCATTGGGTTAGATAAGTGGGAATCAAAGTGGCGATGCTACTACTACAACCGAGTACTACTACTGTGGCTTATCAGTGGTTGGTTGGTTGTTGGGGTTTTACGTCCTGACAACATCTAAGGTCATATCAGGACGAGGCTTATCAGTGAATCCTCTTTAGTCGGGCAGTGTATGTCAGACTGGTCTACTGATGGTCGTGTTTGATTTGGGTGTGTGCTTACACTATGCGTGAAGCATGTGTGTCTTGTGTGGCATTAGAGTGGGTATCCCCCTTTCCTCTCACCCCGCCTCCACCCCTCCATGCTCTGGGTTAACCTTACCGCCCAGGTCCGCCTGCCAGTGCCAGGAAGTGAGCCCCAAGTGTCCAGAAACCGCGCCCAGCTGCTCAGCCTGCCATCAAATGTGGCCACCAGGCGGCGACACCGAACAGCGGAAGTGGAATAGGAAGTGGTGTAGGTGTGGGTGTGCTTTGTTTGTTTGTTTGAGTTTTGCGCCCTAGCAATATCTAAGGTCATAACACCAGGATGGTTGGTTTGTGAAGTTTAACATCTAAGGTCATATCAGGATGGGCACCGACTTGTGAGAGTGCGCACTCATGGCAACTTTATAGTACTGCCCTACTGGGAGACCAGGCGACCAGCATCATGACCTGATATCCCACCCAGTCACATTATGCTGACACTGACCCGACCAGTCCTTTCCCTATCCTATTAATGCCGAGCGACGGGCTAGGAAGTGACAAGTATCAATTTTTAAGTCATTGGTTTTACTTGACAAGGGTTCGAACCCACAAACCCATTGGGTTCGGATCTCCTGATCTCCAAAAACAGCAGACGGACGCTCAACTCATTCGGCCATCCCATCTGGTCAGAATTCTAAGACATCTAAGCTCATATCAAGATGGGCACCAACTGTGACAGCGCATACTCACCAAAACGATATAGTGCTACCTAATTTAGGGACCAGGCTGTCAGCACCATGATTTGATATTCCACTCAATCACACTATCCTGATACTGCGCTAACCAATGCTTGCCCAATCCATTTAATGCCGAGAGCCAGGCTAGGTAGTGATAATTATCAATTCATAAGCCATTGGTTTGACTCAGTCGGGGTTTGAACACACAACCAGGGGGCACCAGACGGTGGCACTCTTATGCCTGGCACACACCTACCGTATACGATTCGCGCACTAAAACTCGCGACTCGACCCAACCCGCTTAAAACTGAAAACGGGCCGATTCATTTTTCGAATCGCGAATCTCAATCGTAATCAGCCCGTTTTAGCCCTAAAACTGAGTTTTTAGTCGCGAATCGCAATCGCTAGGTGTACACTCCCCGCGCACACCTAGCGATTTTTGTGCGCGAAACGGGCAGTTTTAGATCGTATACGGTAGGTGGGTGCGCACAAACGGTAGGTGTGTACTAGGCATTAGTCTTACCCAGTCGGCCACCCCCATCTGATGGATGGGCACCGTAGGCGTGGTACATTTTGAGTTGGAAGTGGAATAGTTTTTGTTTGTGAGTGGTGCAAATTGTGAACCCTACCGGCCGCTCTGGGAACTACCCCGCAGCTAACAGTCCTCATGGGAGAGAGTCCCGGAGAGCAAGGGGGTGGGGGGTGTTCATTGGGGCGTGGTTAGCAGGCTGCTCAGGCGCACTGTCAACATGCTCCAGGGAGGGTAGGCGTGTGTCCTAACCCCTGTGCGGTGCGCCACGGTGCGCCACGGTGCGCCACGGTGCACCGACGGGCACCGAGGGCAGGGTTGCCAACATTGAAAAATGAAAAACCGGAAGATCTTAAGGGATGTTGTTATATTGGGGTATCTGGGGGTAGTCCTTCAGAACATTTTTAAAATCTTAGATGCTTCGTGTTGCATTTTGGACACAATAATCCATAAGATTGATATAATATTACTATATTAATGGTATTGCAGGGTTGCCAACATTGGAAAATGAAAATCAGGAAGATTGGTGTGAGGTGATGATGGGGACATAAAATATTGTACACCTCACAGTTACAGCGAAACCGTAGGGGTTGGCATCCTGTGAGGGGTGCGAGAGAGGCACAGCCCGCCGCCCCGGGCCTCTCTAACCGCCCCTGTCAGCTGTCATGGCTCAGCTGGGCGGGTTGGCAGGAAATTGCGACAAGTTTGTGCTAAGCTGCCGACCAGACCAGACCGAGCCGGTAGGCGCAGATTGGACGGGGACCCATTACGCTGGTCCGATGTGCAACGCCTCCTTGTACGGGGCTTCCGGCCCGGGGTAAATATTCATTACAATCACCAGAGGCGCGGCTACGCACCCACTCCTTCTGATTCGCTGCTGAGGGTGGGAGGGGTGAGTGGGGAGATGAGAGAGTGGGTGTGCGTAGGGTGGGGAAGGAAGGAGAGTAATGGGGAGAGGATGAGCGGAACGGGGAGAAGGGGGAAGGGGAAGGGGATAGAGGGGGACGGGGAGTGAGAGGGGGGGAAGGGAAAGGGAAATCGAAAGGGAAAGGGAAAGGGGAGAGAGGGAGGAGAGGGGAAGAGGAAGAGGAAAGAGGAGAGGGAGAGGGAGAGGGGAGGAGGGAGGAAAACAAAAAAAACGAGGGAAGGGGGAGAGGGAGGGGGAGAGGGAGGGGAGGGGGAGATGGAAGGGGAGAGGGAGAGGGAAGGGGAGAGGGAGGGGGAGAGGGAGGGGTAAGAGGAGGAGAGGGGAGTAGAAGGGAGTAGAAGGGGGGTGGTAGGGAGAGGATGGAAGGGAAGGGAATGGGAGGGAAGGGAATGGGAGGGAAGGGAATGGGAGGGAAGGGGAGGGGAGGTGTGGAGGCGTAGGGAAGGGAGGCGATGGAGCATGGTAAAGGGAACCTATCATTACCAGGATAGCACACAGACTGGCTCTCTCAGTTTTAGTATAATGTGATTTGAGTGGGATATCATGTCATGGTGGCAGGGCCAGTGGGGCAGCACTATAAGCAACATCTACAACCCAACCTGTGATAGTGTGGATCAATCAGGCCAAATTGTCTGTATCTGCACAGTGCCGAACTATTGATTGATTGCCTTTGTCGCTCGAGGCCCCCAACAGGTCACTTTCCAGGCGGAGCCGCAGCTGCCTCGTCCACCCACGTGAGACTGTCTGCGACTGCGGGTAGAGCTTGAACCGCGGTTCGTCTCAGTAGCACGGGTGGCGCCGCCACTTCACCCCCACCTGGTGTGAGAGACGCGCACTACACGACGCCACAACGCCAGTCTGTATATATATGGAGGGTTGGTTGGTTGTGTCATATCAGGACGGGGCGAGGCTTATTTGCTTGGTTGGTTGGTTGGTTGGTTTTTGTTGTTTTACATCCTAGCAACATCTAAGGTCATATCAGGACGGGTACCAACTTGCGACAGTGCACACTCATGGTGACTATATAGTGTTACCCAACTGAAAGACGAGGCTGAGAGCACCATGACCGGATATCCCATGCAGTCACATTATCCTGACACTGAGCCACCCAGTCCTTATCCCTATCCTAATAATGCCACACGCCAGGCTAGGTAGCTACAAGTATCGATTTTATCCGTCATTGGTTTGCCTCGGCTGGGATTCGAACTCTCGACCTTCCGCACTGGAAGCCTGCACTCTACCGATTCGGCGACTGCGTCAGGAATATATGGATCGGGGTACACCACCCTTTATGTCGGGGGCGGATACAGTCCAGGCGCTACCACTGAGAAGCAATGGTTTTGTTTGATCTCTGCAGTGGAGGGATTCGTCCTGTCTTACACCTGACTCCCCTCCATCAGCGTCCCATTAAGGGTCGGCTCTGGTTAATGTCAGACTGTTATTTAAAGGCAACCCCATCCTCACCCCACCGGACGCCATGACCGAATCGGGAGAGCGCAGGCCTCCCGTGCGAAAGGTCGGGAGTTCAACTCCCGGTCGTGTCAAACCAATGACTTAAAATTCATTTTTTATATGTATACCGGTCACTTCCTAGTCAGGCGTTCGGCATTATTAGGATAGGGCAAGGACTGGTTGGTTCAGTGTCAGGATAATGTGACTGAGTGGGTCATGGTGCTGGTTGGTCTGATTCCCTAGTGGGGCAGCACTATAAAGTCACCATGAGTGTGTACTGTCACCAGTCGGTACAACCAGACGGGATGGCCGAATGAGTTAGAGTGTCCGTCTCCCGTGTTGGTAGATCGGAGGGTCGTGGGTTCGAACCTTGGTCGAGTCAAATCAATGACTTAAAAATTGATACTTGTCACTTCCTAGCCTGGTGCTCGGCATTATTAGGATAGGGCAAGGACTGGTTGGCTCAGTGTCAGGATAATGTGACTGAATGGGATATCAGGTCATGGTGCTGGTGGCCTGGTCTTCCAGTGGGGCAGCACTATAAAGTTGCCATGAGTGCGCACTGTCACAAGTCGGTATCCATCCTGATATGACCTTAGATGTTGCTAGGACGTAAAACAACAACAAACAAACCAGTCGGTACCCTTCCGGATATGACCATAGATGTTGCCGGGACTTAAAATTCCAACAATCGACCACCCTCACCCTAACACCTTAAAGCTTCAGTCTAACGAAAGCATCACATTTTCAAATCCAAAGCACTTACCTAAATTTAGTTTTACAAGTCCAACTCAGGGACTGATTTTTGTGTGTGTGATTGTTTATTCTGCTCATAACGGTTAAGTGCATGCACTTGTTTTCGCCGCTGTGCAGTAGTAGTCATGATCCATATGGATTGATTTCCTTGAAGCTATAATTTCTGTAAACTTGTTTATGGTGCTTCCAATTTGTTTTTGTATTTCATTATATGTTTGCGCATAGTTTGTTTAGTATGGTGTCTCCTATTCGTCTTTGATGTTTTCTGGCTTACCTACTGTTTATCCCTGATCTATTACTTAGTACATACGTCTTGATCTATATCTCACTTCAAACCTTTCTTAATTTTCTTTTTGTATTCTTTTAGTGTGTGTTTTGGTGTTTCTTAGAGCACTATTTTGCCTATTCCAAGCTTTTATGCTCATAGCTATTACGCTTCTGTCAGACCACCCACAGTTGGATCTTTCTGTTCTTAGCACAGGTGCCTCACCAGCACTGGTGACTTTTCTACTCGTCGTTTAGTATTTGTCTACATCGTCAAAAGCTAGTATTCTGAGGCGTGTTTCTCTTCTAGTTTCGATCATGCAAATATTAGCCTGTTTGTACAGGTCTATAGGCAGCACTATTCTACACCATGCTGGTAGATCATGGGTTCGAACCCTGGTCGAGTCAAACCAATGACTTAAAAATTGATACTTGTCGCTTCCTAGCCAGGCGTTCGGCATTAATAGGATAGGTCAAGGACTGGTTAGCTCAGTGTCAGGATAATGTGACTGAGTGGGATATCAGGTCATGGTAACAGCGGCCCTATTTCCTAGAGAGACAGCACTAGGAAGTCACCATGTTTGTTTGTTTGTTGTTTTACGTCCTAGCAACATCTAAGGTCATATGAGGACGGGGATCACCATGAGTGCACACTGTCACAAGTCGGTACCCATCCTGATATGATCTTAGATGTTGCGAGGACGTAAAACAAACAAACTATTCTACACTACACCACACAGGATGCGATTGCCGAATTGGCAACAGCGCACTATTCTAAATGTTATTAAGCATGTATAGTTGCATAGAAAGGAATACAAATTCAATTTAATTAAACCTGTTATTGCTTAAGCCTATGGTGTCAGAATGTTGACGTTCCCACTCAAATTTATTTTCCATGCTTTTTTTCTTCAAATATTTCCATAATTGTACATGCTGCTTGTTACTTCATGAAGTTACTTCAAACTAAAGTAAGATAGATTATAACAAACGTGTTTTGTCATTATAGTAATTAAACTGCTGATCATCTGATTTCAACATATATATATCCTTTACTTTAATCGCTATATCTTAAATATGCAAACTCTAAAGATGTCAACTCTATTGTGCTTATAACTGCAACGAATATCCATGTAATACTCAGTCTAATGCTTCTGAAGAGTAAATTCCATACATACAAGGTTGGAACTTAGACAATCCTATTCTGTGACGTCATTCGGAGAAGAGGTAGGTAGCATTACATAGATTGGCAATTGTCAAAGGGTTTCAAATTCACTATTATTCAAGGAAGACTGTGATATTTTCATTGGGCACCTCCTGGTAGTTGATTATTGCTGTGTGTTGTTTCTTTATGGTCCTCCACTATAATTAGGGACCAACGGGC